>JAPYZA010009213.1:0-7500 GCA_030522685.1 Eupelmus azureus | reverse complement strand
TGTTTTTTATGGAAAAATTCGAAATTTTTAGTAGGTTCAGAGAAGACTTTGACCTACTATTATTCACTTTTCATTTAAAAAAAAAAATTAATTATATTCGTAGGCCAAAGTTTCCTAAAAATCTAGTGAAAATTTTCAAGTTTTTCATAAAACACAATCGTTTCCTCGTTCCTAAATCTAGCTGGGATAACTTTTCTTTTTTCGTAAAAACAATTACTTTTCGAGTTACGGCGAAAATTCTGATTAGACAACGATAGATTTTTATATTAACGCTTAAATTTGTTTATTTACTTCGGCTAAACTGAAATCCAAAAGAAAATTGGTATCAACGATTTTTTACTTTCCTGAAAAATTCGATGTTATGTGACAGAAATCGTTCCCACGATTTTTGCCACATAATATTAGAAAAAGATAGGAAAAGTAGAGTGTAGAATTGCTGTCGCCAAGCAGCGATAAGCACAGTCCTACACGCGCAAGTATAAAGGAAAGAAGGGAAGGGAAGAACGAAAGAATATGAAGTTAAGGAGAGAGAGAATGAAAGTGAGAGTGGGAGAGTAGAACAAAGCGTACTGCGCTACGCAGAAAGAGTGGGAGAGAGTGGAAGAAAGCGAAGCACGGAAGGAAGTGCGAAGGAGAGAGAGAGAGAGTAAATGAAGTGAGGGAGGAGTAATTAGGAGAGAAGGAGAAGACCCAGCGAGAGTTTTTCTTCTCGCTAGGCCCTCTTCTCGAGGCATTCGCTCACAGCCCTGACTAGCAGCAACGCCCGGTCCTGCCGATAGTTTTACGAGACGAGGAAGGAGAGTGAAGTTTATAGATTGATTCAAAAAGCAACTAGAGATTGACGAGCGAATTAGATAGATTCGAAAGTATAAGGAAAATTAAGGAATTATAAGCAAGAAAAATTTGTAAAAGTAATAGCACGGATAAATAAAGATATCAGCCATAGAAGCAAGTAAGGAGTACCTAACTAGCAAATGATAAGAAAAAGGTAAAATTTTGACTATTATAATTCATTATTCTCAAAGCAAATTAAAAGAAGCAGTATATCTTTCTCTCTTAATTGAATGCAAAGTTGCGTGATTAAAAAAATTTAATGAAATAAAAAGAATAATTATAGAAGTGCATCTAGATTTTGTAAACTAAAGATTTAGAAATATACTCACATTTGATTAAAAATACCCCCAAGTTGTTGTTAATTAATAAAAAGGAACTTTATTTTTATAAACATCTAAACACTTGTAAATATCAAAAGGTATCTCCAGAAACCCTAACACACAGTAAAATAAAAAAAAATAATTTACAGTTAAGCAAGTAATAATACCGAGAAAGAGGTAAGATACTAAACCAGCCAGAGGGGTAAAACTCAACTACGTAAGATTGCAGTTGACGGGGCCCGTATGGGACCACTGAGAGAGAATCCCAAAAATTTAATTGATCGTTAAGAGTAGCATTTAACTTTCGATAAAACATAAAAAAACGTGAATTTTGGCATTTTTTGCTGTCAATGCTATTGCATTTTAATAATTGAATATAATTTGCTAATAAAAGTTTTCAGGATAATATTTTTTGAAAAATTGAACTTAAATCTAATCCAAAACAGAAGAACAATTCTTCATTTTACTGGAAAAGTCGATTAAACATGAAAGAAAGTAAATCTTAAAACTTGAAAAATAATGATATTTGACTTTTTGCAGCTGTCAGAGCTATTGCATTTTAATAACTGAATATAATTTGCTAATTTAAGTGAAATTCGTTCTCTAAAAAATTGAATTAAACGTGGATATTTCAATTTTTTAACATAAAATATGTTGTATTTTCAATACTCAATATAATTTCTTTATTAAATTATTTGACATGTATGACATGTTGCCTGTAATTCTTGTCCTAAACTTAATCCATATACATAGCTCATAAACTCACAACTCCCAAACCCACAAAACCAAAATCCACAGAATACACAAACCCTTAAATACTAATACGTACTTATAAAATTTCTTTTATATGAGAAACTAGTATTTTTAAAGTTTTATCATGAAGTCTTTTCAATTTACTTCAGCGAGGCTTTGTAGTCGTCGAAACTATGGTCAATTATATATTCTAAAGCTAAAATTATTTTTTATACGAAGTACGTGATCAATATATTGAAAGAGATGTATAAGTACCATATAAGTTACATATTTATTATAAAAGAAAATTTTTAAATATTTGTTACTTAAAAGAAACTACTATTTATTCACATCTAAAAACGTATTAGTAAGTATAAGTTCGTGTAATAAGTACTTGTAAATAATTTACTTAATTGTTCCAATGAATCGAACTCTGCATGCAGCTTAGCTGTAGTTTGAGGTTTGTGGGTTAATAAGTTTGGGGTCTAGAGTTTAGTTGCTTTGGGGTTTGTAGGTTCGAGGTTTGTCGGTTTGAGGTTTTGTGGGTTCGGGGTTTGAGAGTTCGGGGTTTATGGGTTTGGGGTTTGAAGGATCGGGGTTTATGAGTTTGGTGCATGAGGGTTTGGAATTTGTGGGTTTGGGGTTGTGTGTTTAGGATTCGTGGGTTTATAGGATTGGTACGCGAGGGTTTGGAATTTGTGGGTTTGAGGTTATGGGTTTAGTATTCGTGGGTTTAGGGTATGTTTTATGGATATGTGGATTTAAAGTTTGTTAGTCTGAGGTTTGTGGGTTTAGTTTAAAATTCCGGGATTTGTGGGTTTGGAGCTTGTCAGTTTGATGTTTAAGGGTTTGTGAGTTCTGTGGATTTTGGTTTCGTGGGTTTGGGAGTTGTGAGTTTATGAGCTATGTACATGGATTAAGTTTAGGATAAGAATTACTGGCAGCATGTCATACATGTCAAATAATTTAATAAACAAATTATATTGAGTTTTGAAAATACAACATATTTTATGTTAAATAATTGAAATATTCACGTTCAATTCAATTTTTCAGAGAACGAATTCTACTCAAGTAGAAATTCAAATGAGCAAATTATATTCAGTTATTAAAATACAATAGCTTTGACAGCTACAATAAGTCAAATATTATGATTTATCAAGTTTTATTGAATTTTCCAGAAAAACAAAAACTTGTAGATCTGCCTTTGATTAGATTTAAGTTCCATTGCACACGAAATGTTACCCTGAATACTTGGTCAGTAAATTATATCCAATTCTTAAAATGCAATAACTTTGACAGCTAAGCATATCCAAAATTCACTTTTTTTTCATGTTTAATCGACTTTTTCAGTAAAATGAAGAATTGTACTTCTGGTTATAATTAGATTTAAGTTCAATTTTTCAAGAAATGTTATTCTGAAAACGTTTATTAGCAAATTATATTCAGTTATTAAAATGCAATAGCATTGATAGCAAAAAATGCCAAAATTCACGTTTTTTATGTTTTATCGAATTGTTCAGGAAAATAAAAAATCGTTGATACCCATTTTCTTTTGGATTTCAGTTTGGCCGAAGTAAATAAACAAATTTAAGCGTTAATATAAAAAAATGTATCATCATTTCTAATAGTTTAAGTTACTTTATTCATAAAATGTGAAAAGTACCCAAATTCTCATGAATTTTCCGGTTTTGGAAAATATACTTGGGTCTTGTGAGTATTTTTTTCTCATTAAGTATGATGTGAACTGTACACAGATAAAATTTCATCAAAATCCGTCCAGCCAAACTTGAAATATTAGATTTTTGAACAAAAAAAAGTTCTTTACCACTGTGCGGCGGCGGCAGCTGCGGTGAAATAATTTTATAATATAGATATACAGGGTGTAAAAAAAGTCCTGGTACGGTGGAGAAACTCGGAAATTAGTCGTCCGACAGAATAAAATTTTGGATAAGGCTTATAGGATTTTTCCCTGGCTATCTCATGACCTTGGCTTTGACCTTGAGTTTGATCTTCAAGGTTAATTCAAGGTTAGCTTTTTTTTCAAATGGGAACCCCTACATTTGAAAACGGCAATCAAAAGAGCGGGAAATTTTACGTCCAAACATGTACCCAGGTCAAGGATGACCTTGAAATTGATTTGAAGGTCATTTAAACTTAATAACGGTCCGACCTCACCATCGGATTCCTCATTGAAAACTACTATAGGAATGACCTCGTCCTGCACGATAAAAATATTAAGCGAGGTCGAACCGTTATTAAGTTTAAATGACCTTCAAATCAACTTCAAGGTCATCCTTGACCTATGACCTGGGTACATGTTTGGACGTAAAATTTCCTGTTCTTTCGATTACCGTTGTCAAAAGTAGGGGTTCCCGTTTGAAAAAAATCTGACCTTGAATTAACCTTGAAGGTCAAACTGAAGGTTAAAGCCAAGGTCATGAGGTGATAGCAGGGAAAATCCTATAAGCCTTATCCAAAATTTTATTATGTCGGACGACTAATTTCCGAGTTTTTCCGCCGTACCGGAACTTTTTCGTACCCTGTACATATCTCCCTATATTATATAGTTGTTTTGAGACCGGCCCTCCCTCTTTCCCTACTCCCCTCCTCCCCCTCCGCTCCCCCTTCACCCCTCCTTATTATTCTCCTCTTTTTTCTCTAAAAATAACGTAAAATTCTTATCATGTGTTCTTTTTTGGGATTTTTCTGAAATTACTGTCCTCTCCTCATCCCCCCCTGGCTTCGTCCTCCTCCCTCCTCTCCCCTCTTCTCCCCTCCTCTCATGATGATGTGTTGTATTATGTGCTAAATTGTTTCGACATAATCTCATAATTTGCTGCGTAAAAAATCACGTGCTTTTATACGTTATAAATGATGCTACAAAACACGGATTTTAACACATATTTTAATACATGTTTTAAGGGGAAGCCGTATATCGACAAGGATGGTTACTTAATCCAAATTCGTACTTTGCAGTTTTTACCCTCATGATTAATAATAGTAATATGGTAAAGAATTTGCTTCTGCTCTTCATTAGTCAAATAACTAATTTTTGAAAAATTAGATAATTTGTCAAATCTAAGAAAAGTTAGCTTAGGAAATGTTTATACAGCAAATTTTGTCATTTCACGTCGTACTTGCAATTTTACTGTTTATTATTGTTAAAACTTTTATCTTCAACGTGAAAGTTTCTTCGCGATTGCAAGAATGTGCCTCTGCTCCAATTTATCTAATTTTTCAAAAATTAGTTATTTGACTAATGAAGAGCAGAAGCAAATTCTTTACCATATTACTATTATTAATCACAATTTCCTGTAATTTTATAAATTAATGAGGGTAAAACCTGCAAAGTACGAATTTGGATAAAGTAACCATCCTTGTCGATATACGGCTTCCCCTTAATACTTGATTTATCACGTGTATATTTTCAGCAAGGCATATTTGATAAGATTATTATTTGATATCATAAAAGTAGTATAATAGAACTTATAGTTATTTGTTATCTTAATTTTTCCTAATAGCTAAGTTAGAGTCCCTACTGAAAAAGTCCATGTGGGACCTATGTGTGATTTTGCTGCGGGACCCATGTGAGAATCATCGAGGAACCATATGGGTGCATATATTTTATTTTTTGATTCACGTGTGCGTAAAATAGCATTTACGCATTTTGAAAAATGCGTAAAATGCTATTTTACGCACACGTTATCAAAAAATATTGTTCGACACACTTGTGAAAATTGATTCTCGACTCAGGGGATTACCACCTTCGCTGCGCTCGGGCGGTAAAGACGCCCTCGTACGCGAATTAACTTTTTCACACTTGTATCGAAAACTACTATTCTGCGCTCCGGTCGGAAAGCGCCCACTTCCCGGCCGCTGCGCGAATCGAAGTTGCGGCTTTTCGGCACCGTCAAGCAGAAAAATCGTATACCTACCTTGGCCAGTAAAAAAGAAAGCCTCAGATTACATGTGATCTGAGACATTTCTTATTTTATGTAATATAGTATATGTAATATAATATATGTAATATAGTATATGTAATATAATATATGTAATATAGTATATGTAATATAATATATGTAATATAGTATATGTAATATAGTATATATTATGTAATGAGTGACGTTGGCGTCGCTTCTGGCAGTTTATTATTTTTTAGCGGTATAAAATTGCTGCGCTAGGTTTTTGTAAATTTAAAAAATTTTCTAAAAATTAGTCAGTCTAGTACCATTATTGCTTACTTATTGTTTTAAATATAAATAAAGACTCTGATCATTCTCTGAGCTCCTTGTAAGTGACTAAACTCTCAGCTGCCGTTTGAGGTTAGATTCAATAGCCGTTGAATATCTATTTAAATCTGTCCTGCGACAGTGACTTGCAGTTTCTTTTTTTTTCTAATTTTTTGCTGAATAATCGGATAATGATGTCGTGCTGTAGTAAATGTGAGGGAGCTTTTGAAGCTGGCGATATAATAACTGCTTGTCATGTGTGTAGTTCTATCTTCCATGCATCAAAATAAAAAAACTATGCTGATGTCTCTGCATCGGAAATTAAGGGGCTAGAACTAAAAAAAAGACAAAGCCCATGCTTTTTTATAGATGCAAAGAATGCACATTAAATAATGAAAATAGTCCTCATGCCTTGGATGCCATCAGTTCACTAAAAGAAGATCTTGGAAATTGGAAAGCAGATTTTTCTAACTTAAAAAACTCAAAACTCTGAGTGCAAGTGTAGCATCCTTCTGTAACTTTAAGGACAAATTACTTCCAGTCATGGTTCAGGATATTTCTACACTAAAACCAACTTCTCAAGATCATGATGTTCGACTGGCTGCAATTGAATCATGTCATCGTCCTGCATCAGGTGAAAATACCAGCTCATTGGCTTCGTCATCTCAGTTCAAATTCCAACAGCAATCAAGTGCTGGTGATATCATGGATATTTTTAATGTAATGCAAGAGAGACACAAGCGGAGCAACAATATTCTGATTCATAGAGTGCCTGAGCAAGCTGATTTTTCCTGTGATTCGAAGCTTGTAGTCAGTATTTTAGACAAAATCAAAATAACTACGAATCTTAGTGCCTCAAATGTAAGAAGATTAGGTGAAAAGAATAACCAAAAGGTTAGACATATTCTTATCACTATGTGCAGTAGAGGAGATGTCACTCAAATATTAAAAAATTGGAAAAGTTTACCTAATGAATACAGTGTTTCACCTGACTATACACTAACACAAAATTCTAAATATAATCTACTTAAAGGTTAGGTCGAAGCTCACAATAAGGCCAAATCTTCCATAAAGAAGGTTGTTAGGTATGTTAAAGGTGCGATGCGGTGCCCCGCATCTAGGCACAAAAATAAGCGCGTAAATAAGCCGACATGCTGCTTTTGCAGACGACAAAAGCAGCATATTCTAATGCATATTTTGTACATGCGTGCGCCGACCGATAAATATCTAGCGCCTAGCTGACAGCTGAGAGAGCCAAACCAGCAAGCAGACGCCAAGAAGAGGGAAGAGCACGCGCCCAAGCGTGCCAGCGTACGAGAGAGAGACAGCGCGCCAGCCAGAGAGAGAGGGAAGATGGCGCGTGCGCAAGAGAGAGACAGAGCAAC
>JAPYZA010009212.1:0-15863 GCA_030522685.1 Eupelmus azureus | reverse complement strand
GGCAATGAATACAAATATTTAAATTAAACAAGTTAACATTCACGCAAATATTGAATTGAACAATGATTGAAAATCATATTTCATATAGAAATGAAGCACGAGAAACTCTCAAGAAATATTTAGTAGCCAGTGTAAAACTTTGTATCCGCACATGTGCATATCGGCGTAATAATGTTTTGCTCGTGGCACATCCTTTTGCTCCTTATCCGCATATGTCGAGTGACGCAAAAATGATATTTACGAGCCAGCGCTTAATTACTTTTCTTCGCTTCTCTTGCTCGTCGCTGCTCTTTTTACCCCCATGCAACACTGTCGCCGTCTCGACGCAGTCGTGTTTGGATTATTATGTATTTGCATTATTTGCGATCAGATAAATTGTATCGAGATTAAGTTGTCAGTAGTAAATATTCAAACGGTGTACCGTGTGTTTTTTATTAATGAAAAATAATGTTTATATAAAGGCTTACATTTACCATATGTTCGTTACCGACTACATACCCGCGGTTGTGTAGATGTGGGAAAGGTAATCTACTTTGCCGACCTTTCTGTTTCCTAATATACCGACATTGGATAATCATTGTAGACCGTACAGTGGCGCCTCTGGTGACTATAGTATAGAACTCGTGACTGTGTTTACGTTTTTATGAAGGTATTACAGAAATTATTTTCATATGTTACTGGTATTTACTTATTGAAACGTAATTCAATATGAAAAATTAACTCATTAAAAATTACAAATTTACTTCTCTTTTTTTTCTATATTGAAAAGTGATCATAATTTTGTGAAAAAATAATTTTTATACAATATTCATGTAAAATAGATACATGAAATATTTATGATAAAGAATATTAATTTATAAATAAAATCTATTAATTAAATAGCAAAATATTTAATAATTTTTCTGTTCTAGCTTAAAAAACATTTCCGTTGCCTTACCCACAGAAAGCCGCGCCAACTACATCGCATCTCCTTAACACGCTTGCAAAAATGTTAATCAATACCTCCATTAATAATCAATGCACCCTCTCCTTCTTCACCTTGACAAAAAAGGCCTCCGCGCGCACGGCCTCGTCCAAAAACGAAGAGACGACGCCGGCGTAAAAAGAGAGGAAAAGTCGCTGCTGGGAGGCTCGATGACACTCGAGCACGCGCGGTCTTGCTCTTGCGATCGTAATCTCGTCGTCGCCAGCGTCCGGAATATAATGGGCCTTGCGCGTCGCGGCGTGTACGAGGCGCGTTATAATGCAGCACGCGCGGCAGCCCACTATTAACGGGCGCTCATCCCTTATATAAGGTGGAGAGCTGCCGGATCAATGGTTTAGAACGGCGACTTGAGGGTTTTTGAATTTGGGAAGAGGTGGTTTTTGAAAGGGTGAATGGATAGAGTTTGTTAATGGTTTGGACTTTGGTTTTTAGATTGGAGATTGGCTTTTTTGAACGTAAGCTGCTTTTTGTGTTTGCTTGATGAATGTTAGTTTTGGAAGGTTCGGAAAAGATTTGCATTTCTATAATCCTTAGAAAGTGAATGATAAATTGTAGAAACAGATTCTGCTTTTGTGCTGGACGGGTACTCTAAATTCTTGAAAGTGAAACGTGACAGAGGTGAAAGTGGGACGAAAATGAATTAGAGTCAAATTTTAATCAAAACAGATAAGAAAACTCCATTAATATTCAGATAATCTATCGCATTGCCTAAAGTTCATTTAGCTTATCTGTACACAAAGAAATATCAACTGCTCCATATGATAAATTTAAACAAACCATTCTCTTATCACCACAATCGTTCTTACCGAATTTCATAACTCACTCAAACTCCGCCTCTCATAAGACACCCACACTACTCCTCTAACAAACGAAACTCAAAAAACAAAACCAGCCTCCATTCAAAACTTTCGTCTTCATAAACGCTGTATTATCGTTTTCGAAGTTGCGCAAGCTACTGCACCGGCTTTTCTCGTTCGACTTCTCGGTCAAAGCTGCTCCTCTCGTGCGCCCGCAGCCACTTTGCGCTCGGCAAGAGAAAGAGCTACGCGGCGTAGTTCTTCTCTCCTTTTTCCCCTTAAATCAAGTGAGTCATAAACTCGAAAGGTCATAGCCCCCTTTCACGGGTATAGAAACGTGTGTATGCACGCGCGCGGAGCTAGCTCGCACACGGCAGCCCGATCGATCCTCGATGAAGTGCTCAAATGCTCGCGCGACGAAGAGACTCGTTACCGAAGCAGTACTAGAAGCTGTCTAGATGATTGCCTTTTTTGGAAATTGCTGAAAAAAAGTATAGGATGCATTGATCAAAGATGTGAAGAAGTGGATTTTATTACTGATGTATTGACGAATGTAATTGAATGAGTACATTTTTTGAAAATGAAATGATACAGAAAAGTGGGTATTAATTGCTTATTCAAGTTCTGTAGATGGCTTACTTAAGTTGAAATTATTTTAATGTAATAAATTTGTCTGACTCTAATTTACTAGCGATTATTAAAATTATTCTAAAAAAATGACTCAATAGCACAAATAAGTTAGAAAAGTGTCCTTCAAGCTTAATGAACTCGAACGTTTATAAATTGATCTGAATTTGACACCTAATGTCATTACCGTAAAACTGCTTCATTCATTAATAATAATTTTACAATATTTATTCTACAGTGTAAGCTTTAATTTGAATTATTGAAGAAGAGAATAAGAAACTCTGCTATTATATGAATTTCAATGAGAACGTCATCAATGATCAGTTATCTCAACGCAACAGTCGTTATAGTTATTAAAGATCTTAAAGCAATGAAGAAATAAATTGATTGCCAATTATCCCAGAAAGGTAATTGACAATCCATTTATGACATTGGCTACGTATCCAGGTAGCAATAACCCGCTTTCATTCTTATTGGAAAGAAAATTAATTGGACCAGTCTACCTGGACAAACACACGGCGAATTGTTCCTTTTATCACGTTTGATATTATATCTTTTCAAAACCGTACTTATTGATTCTCTCTAATTCTGTACCCAATACAGCCTTCAAAATGACCAATCTCAGTTAATCAAAAATCCACAAGCTCACTCATCCACTTTTCTCTAGCCTCATCACTCACAAAAAGTCACGTACTCCCAATACCCTTCCGCAAGCTCTCGTTACAGAATCAATCGTTACAAGAGCACGAGCCAAAACAGAAAAAAAACTGTATACCCACGCTCCGCAAGATCCCGGAAACGCTCGCAGTACCGATAACGTCCCGTGTACCGTTTATCGAAGTCATCATCCGCAGCCTCGTCATCTTCTCTCTCTCTTCCCTCTGCTGCGAATAATCTCCTGGCGCGTATTTTTCGAGGAGCAGTCCGGAACTCATCGCGAGTCGAGCGTGCAGTCTGCGGTTGCGGAGTCACGTACTTCTCTCCTCGCCCGTGTCTTTACTTATTCTCTCTTTTGCTCCTCCTCCTCTCCCTTTCTCGTAATCTAGGCTCCGAGTATAAACATGTCCCTCTCGCTCGTGTGTCATCTTCACTCTCTCTTTCTCGGCGCTTTTCTTTCCTTCTTTTGGCTTTCGCCTTTCCCCGGCCACGTCTTGCTCGATTTGGCGGCTAGAAAAGCCGGGCGACACGCTCGCGTTTACTTTTATTTGACTATTTTTCGCGAGGATTGAAGGGCGCTCGCTGGCTTCTGAGGAATATTGCAGAGTGGCAAAAGACAGTTTTATTCGACGAGCACGAGCGTATTTTATGTTAAGATTTTTTAAAAGAATTTTTAGAGAGGGACTCGTAGTGCGTTTAATTGCGGGGAATAAGTGACTTTCTAGGTATTTTATTAGACATTTACGTAACGTTTTATATTTATGAGGCTACCATAATTATAAAGTTAATTGCCGACGTACTATAAATTATCGTTTAAAACGGTTACAAAATTGCAATATTTTTAAGCTTTCTTTCTTCATAAAGCTGTGTAACAGCATCAAAGCGTGCTTTTTAAAACAAGTTTAGTCAAGTTAAATCGTTTGAAAACTTGATTGCCTTTTCTACAATTATTAAAAAAGAAAGAAAGAAAAGTAGAAAAACAAATGAAAACGCTACAAAACTTACACACAGCCGCCAATTACTCTCCAAACAGCGTGCAATTACAAACAGCCAGGCCGTATGTAAAATAGCCCTGTAACTCGATCTTCCCGATAATTTAAATGCGCGCTATTTCTGAGCCCGCGCGATATATAACTCATAATCCCGAAAATAGGCCATAAGCCGCGCCGGCTTCTTAATGCATTCAGAAGTATGGCCGTATATAAACGACCACTGTCCGTTTCTCCGTACTTGCGCTAGCTCTTCTTTTTTTCCCGACTCGTACTCTCCTTTTCCCCCTCTCTCTTTCACTCCGCCCCCGTATGTGTCTCCTGCACGCGGCGCTCTTATTTTCCCTTTGTCAGTGCGCATCTTCTCTTTTTTTCATCGACCCGCTTTACATGAATTTCTCCTCCCGGCTCGCTCGCTCCTTTTTCTCTCTCTTTCTCTTCTTCCACCCTCTTCTGGCTATCCTTATTTCCAGCTCTTGTTCTTCCCTTTTTGCTTGCCGGCATATACAAGACTCCCTCGATCTCCTTCTCTTCTCTTTTGCAACCTCCTTCTCCTCCTCCTCCTCCTTCTCCTTTTCCTTTCTCTTTTGCCTACCAACCGGAGACTGGTTGTGCGGAGAGTATCATCGGCTTCGCCGCTCCTCTTCTTCTTCTTCTGTTCTTCTGCTGCTGCTCGTGCCTGTAGCGCGCTTATTTTCCGCGAGGATCTCTCTCTCCCTCTCTCTTTCTCTTTCTGCGAGCGCCCGCGTACTTCTTCTTCTTCGCACATGGGCTTTCTTGCTCGAGAGCCTGTCTTTTCCGCCGCTGCGCAGCTTGTACACTTTTATCTCGCTGCGAGACTCCTTTTACTTTATTGCCTGGGTCCTGCGTGCTGCGCAGAGAAAGAGAAGAAGAAAGAGAGCGCGTCTCTTTGGCGCGTTCTCGCAAGAAACTTCAATTTCACGCGCGCAAAACCGCGACGACGAGTGGGTTGTGAAACGGGAAATTTTCGATAGAATAAATTTTTTTCTGCTCGGTGGTGTGAAGAGGTTTATGTCGTCTTTTGTAAGCGAAATGTTTGAATTGAATTTTATTGCGTGATCTTGCGTTGTTTGTTTGATGTTATTAAATTTTTTAAATTTTTTATTACTTTTCAGTTTTATTTTTTAGTTCTGTTTCAATAAAATCCTATACAGGATTGAATTTATAATGCTCTCCAATTATAGCACTTGTTTATGTAAACTTGAATATTCAGAGAAATAATCTTTCGAGTCTATCAAATACTGAAAATTATAAAACTGATTAAAGTAGATAGCTGATATAAAATATTTTAATCTCTAGATTGGGTAAAATACTTAAACTTCTAGTTCACATTGACGATTTCAAAGTGAGCCCAATTTATGTAAACTTTAAATCTGGCCCATTAAAACACTCCGAAACAAACATAACCTAATACAGACGTCATGAAACAGACGAAAATAAAACATTCACCTATATCTAATCGATCAGATAAGCAGCCGAGCACATAGACGGTGTTATAACAGAGCGATAAGCCACCTATCCCAAATCATTCTGTGGCACATCATTCAGAGTTACCTTCTTATCTGAAAAACATCGTCACCGTACTTTCTCGTGAAGAACAACGAAAACACTCCAGAGAAAATGAAGCATGTGTATCGTCCCAGGCCTTTCTCCGATCTTCAGCCTTATTAAAGCGAGATTATCCCCGATACCGACGAAAAAAGAAGAATCGGAAGGCCGGACCGCGCGGGAGAAGATAGACCCGCGAGGCACGAGAGGAGAAAAAGGGATCCAACCAGCTAATGGAACTACCTGCCCTGCTCCTTGACCAACCGCAAGAGTCCCTGACCCTTGGGAGAGCCGCGCTCTGCTCGCTTGTTTACTCACACGCGCGCTGGCATCATTCAGAGTCACTAGATCTCTTCTTCTTTTACTTTTTTTTCAGAAAAAAGGCTCGCGCTGCGGGAGAGAAAAAATCGTGGGCGGTCGGCTAATACACGCGGGTTAAGCTCGAGTCATACGAACGATTCAAGAGTGATATCCGTAATCTGTCGCGTTGCGGCGGGTGTACGTATGTAACAATGGCAGGCTTATGTAAATGACGCGCGACGTGGACCTTGAACGGGGATTTCTTAATAAGAGTCATCGGTGTAATGAGGATTGACAGGGTGGTATTATTGGGGAGTTAACGCGAATATTCATCTTTTTGTCTGTTGTTTGGGGTATAGAGTTTTAATGAGCTTACGACGGGATGCGATATTTGCACGCCGATTGGGAGGATTTGTAATTCGTGCTGTGAATCGGAATGAGCTTCGAAAGATTTATCTTAATAATTTACAAAGTAGTTATAAAGTGCTGGACGTAGAAAAGAGTCGGAATTGCTGATTGCATTATCGGGTGGCTGTCTTCCCTGATCATCGCGTCGTGATGCATCACCATCGTATTTACAAGAATATTTCAGAGCTCATGATTCATCAATTGAGATCTTAGAAACTGACTGCGTAAATACGTCATCAATATTCTCTATTTTCCTGCGATATTGCGCATTGGAATTTTTTTCCTGTTTTTTGAATCTTGAATCTTGACTAATTCGTTTCATTGTTTGATTGATTATTAACCATGCATTTAATTCACATAAAATTCCTACAAAATTAACGCTTTTTATTGCGTTGTACCGATAGTTACTCTTTACTTTTTTATTATTTTTGTAATCGTAGACCTTACACTTATGTTTATATATTATATTTTTTAACATGATTTTTTGCAACTTCAATTAGTATAAGTTTTTACTTATCTTATCCTACAACCAATTCCATAAAATTTAACATGCACGAATTTGCATTTCAAATGACTTTGAAAGCCTGGTATGAATTTTCAAAATAGAACTACGCAGAGCAATAGATATCACGCTTCACCAACTCCAGAGAAATATTCATTCCTCTACATCACCGCCCAGAACAAATAAACCTCCTTTCCCCGTAGTTCTAAATTTTCAGATTTCAATTTATTTTGTCTTTTGGTGCTAAATCGCCACGGTCAAGCAGGCCAAAAGACGCATACAAATTTCGCAGGAAGCTGAAAGCCGGACAGCGTGGCCGCCATGCAAATGCGCTTCTCTTCTCTCTCTCTCTCTCTCTCTCTCTTTCTCTCTCTCTTTCTCTCTAACTCGCGCAACGGAAGTCATTGGCTAGCGTCCCGTTACTTCCTGTCCGTTTGCACCTTGGCAGCTACATCCATTATATGCGTATAGCTAGATGCGAGCTGGAGCCTTATTTCTAATGCATCGCAGATGGTCGTATAGCTCAGAGACAATGTGTGCATATGTATACAGGTTCGGCATGATTATTAGACCTTGAAGTCGGAGGTTTTCGATATTCTTTGCTGAAGAATTAATTTTAGCGGTGTTATTATGGGTAAATAGTCTTGGTATTTATTATATTGGGTTGTAAAAGTATTTATAAAGTAATTTTGTACGAAAACATAATTTGTAATGAATACCCCTTATAAAATACATTGAAGTGTTCTACAAGCTTATTTTATCTATTGAGACTAATTATGTCGTGTACTAATTAGCTTTTTGTACGTACTAATAAATAATTAAGCAGATTAATTGGGGCAACTGCAGCGCTAAGTGAAGAATTAAGGCCGCGAATAAAATGATCCGGTCATGTGCTATTTTCGTTTATTTTAAAGATATTTTATTGAAGCTATCAATTGAAAAATAATGCTTCTTTTATTTTGGGATATTTTAAGAATCGATTCTAAGAAATATTTATTTATTTATCCAAAGATTTATATTACAAATGGAATTTATCAGTGACTGCTTTTTTAAAACTTTGAAAATAATACTTAATCTACAATTAAAAGAACAACATTAATATTGAACTAACTTTGGTAGAGACTGTGTTGATAGTTATTTTCACGATGATCTCTTACAGACAGCTTTTGACACAAAATTTTTTCTACAATGAACAGTCGATGACGACGCACACGCCTTTATAGAATGATTTTATCGACTGCCAGCGTAGCTTGGCGAGAAGATCGTGTTGAGTACCGCGTCGCCTAATGCACTCTACGTGGCATCTATATAGTCAATGGCACTCCGTCTTTGTTAACAGCGCGAGCGCATACAGAGCTAAGTGCATCCTTGATAAAGTGATCTTTACACGCTTTTTTGTAAGCTTGAGCATTTTGTTTTCGGAGGTGTACTTGTGAGAGCTACATTTTTTGGTAGAAAATACAACCCGGCCAGCATGAATTCCACGACAGTGCTTGAGAGAAGAATCTTGGATTTTCGTATAAAAGAAAATCAATGACCTTTAAAAATTATTTTCTAAAAGTGCTTATAAAAGTTTCTAATAGATTTATTATTTGCTTTATTTTTATTTTATGATAGCCTTTATTTGTGAATTGGAATCGCCATCTATTTTCAACAATATAAGGCAATTGGAAATAAAATGAACGTAAAAGCTGTTCAAAAGAAATACAACAGAAATTCAAACAGCATTACGTGAATTCGAAAATAAAAAGCAACAGTTGAAGCTACAGCTTAACAACAAAACTGCATCCTCGAACGTACACTAAAACTATTACACAAGTTTCCAAAAAAGCTCTACAATCAATCGACCAGTAAACACGATGAGCATCGGAGCGAAATATTTATCGAACTTTTCTATCCCGCATTTCGCGCTGGAAGGAATCCAAGGCAGGCAGCAGTGGGTGACTTCCTGCTCGTCGAGCCAGGAAAAGCGCGGCGTTTGTTTTTCTTGTCTATCGTAGAAGCGCCTCGTCGCAAATAGAAAGCAGTCGGGCATTTTATTTTATTGGAGAGAAAATGGTGGTTTGTTTTTCTTCGACAAGAATGGAATTGTTTCACCGGTAATTACTATATGTGGGAATGTATTGCAATGTAACTATATAGATTTGATGGGTTCTATGTGTTTTAGCGCGTATTAAAAATATTGAATTCTCTTTTAATACTTTATTATTTAACCAATATTAATTATATGCAATTTTTATAAAACTGAATGTTTTAAACAAGGAATCTATATCAAATTATAATAATGATGTTGATGCAATGAAACACAGATGTGATAATCTCGCAAATGTTAACATAACATTAATTCTTTTCATGATTTATGATAATCAAACATTCTTATTTTCGTAGAGGTATAAAAGTCAAAAAATTTGAAAAGAAGAATGTCAAATCTCTTAAATAAACTAAAGTTAATCTAAAGTATTGATATTCAGCAGACATATATTAGGATGCTGTTCTTTAATCCATTGTACCTTGCATGCACTTTATTATTTTGCAGGGCAAGCTTTTTTCGGCGGATCTTTGGGTTTTTCTTTCTTTTTCTCACAATCCTCCATCTCTACGTATTTGGGCGTTAAGTCAAATTCAAAGGGTACGCACTTCACTAAATTTGTCGGCTTGAAACGCTTAGCATCGTAGCGTGCCCATTTCGCTCTGTAGTAGGTGCTTAGATCGCACTCGGGCCATGGTAATTTTAAACATTTTTCCTCTGTATAAATGATATAAATTCAGTTTTAAATATGTTTAATGTTAGGTACCACGTATACACATAAATAAAAATTTTCTTTTTATAGTGATGTAATTAAGTTAATATGAATGACATAAACCGCAACGGCTTCCGTATTTATAGAATTCTATTGTTACAAGTCTATTGTATTACGAAAAGTGACATTGATCGAGTACAACTTTAATAGCTTCAAGTCTGAAATAGTTCTAAAATAGAATTTCGAACGACCGTAGACTGATAAAAAAGCTTTTAAATTACTTGATTCAATATAAACTTTAAAATTGGCTTTTTGTCTCCACTGTCATCATTATTTTTACTCCTTAAACATCAATCCCAATCACTATATTATATAATATCACTATATTTTCTAATAAAAATCTGAGGCCTTACTTCCTCCGCATTCGACCCGTGGGCAGTCCTGCTGCAGCCCGTTGCGTTTGTAGCAGTCGCAGTCAGTGTAGAGGTTACCACCTCGTAACTCAGTTGAGTTGACCCTCTTCAGAGGGCCCATGTCCATCTCATCCGGGTGTGTGGCAGCGCTTAGTCGTTTGGGCTTTGCTCGTGTCTGTTTGCCGGATTTGGGCGGACATAGCGGCGGTCCTGAAGAGCTCTTCTGTTTTGAGGACTAAAATGGAAAGCAGACGGTAGATTTGGTTTTGATCCCTTGATGGAAAAAAGTTTGGTGTAATTTTAATGGGATTATATTGTATTGCTATAGTATAGTAGGGTGTGTTGGTACAACGTCTAAACAGTTTATTTTAAAATTTTAATATTGTAATACATAGTCAACGCAAGGGATAAGAAATGAAAATGGTGGCCACTTTATTACTCATATTATTATTCCAATCTTTATTATACTGACAGTAATACAACATATCACACATCTTTTCTTAAATAAAACAGTGAACAACTTTATCAGATATTTCTGTAACAAAAGAGCCCATCAATAAAAACTGTCTCAACAACGTTATTACATCGTATATCTTCACTCTCAGTCGATCCCCTCAGCAAGGAGATTTAGCCTTGCAGCATTTCTTGATCGCGCGCTTCGACACACTGTCACACTTGTCCTGCAGCCCGTCCCTTCTGTTGATGCACGCGCTGAATTTGGTCAGCCTGGCTTCTGGCACGTTCTTCAGACAATCGTCCCTCATCATCGCAGCTCCGGGGGTGTGACGCTTGATCGACTTGTAGAGCGAACACCTAGAGCCTACGGATGACGATGAGCCAATGCGATCGGTTATGGGAAATGGCTTGGTGCAGGATCTACCCCCTGACCTGCTGCTGTGCGGCAGGTACTCGAACTTCCTTTGTCCACGCATCTCCGAGGGCGAGGGATCCAGGCCGTTGCGGCGCCCGCAGGATGAGAACCCGCCCGACGAAGAGCCGCCACCAAAACCAGGAGTCATCGCCGAAGATCGGACACGCTCGCATCCTGCCTCGCAGACCAGGACTTTAGCCTGGGCTCGGCCACACTTGTCGATACTGGCCTCAGCTGCGATTTGCGATCCTCTGCCACAGCCGCTTGGCATGGTTGTGATCGTCGTGGCGTTCGTGGGTGTCGTGTGGCATTCCACGCGGATGTTGTTCGGGTCGCAGGGGGAAGCAGTACACGAGGGCTGGCAGACCAGAGCCTTAGCGTTGGGCCCGCAGCTGGGATCGTTCGAGACGTTGGTTAGACATTGCGGTGGACAGGGCGGTGGACAAGGCGGTGGACAAGGCGGTGGACAGGCTGGTGGACACTGGGGTACTCTGGGTGGACAGCAGTTTAATTGGTCCACCAGTTGAGTCATCAGTCTGAAAAGAAGTGTTTGGGATAATTTTTAAAAACGATATTGGAGTCTTATGTTAGATTGTTAGAAATATTGTAAGTACTCTAAATGATCATTTTGACAAATAATTACTCACTTTTGAGACTGAACTTTAAAAATGAAAATACTCATAAGAATAAGTCTCTGGCTAGAAAAAGCTTATCTCAAGAAAACATAAGATATTTTAAAGGAAATTACTTTGAAAGTGGATCGCACGATTGTTTGTCGCCCTCGACGAGGAGGTACATCTTGTTCGCCATCTCTCCGTCGTTCAAGGAATCGCCACAACAGGTGGAAGCCGCTGGCTGGCTGTCGTCGTTGTTTCTTCCTTTCCCTCTCTCTCGCACTCTCGGTCACTTGGGCCACGAGGCCTTCGAAGGTTTCGAATAACACGGAGAGAGTGTCGCAGTCCGCGGAGGAGACTCGATCGGGGGAAGATATCGGGTTTGTTGTTTACCGCGAGGATAAATTTCCTAAGGGCTCGCTTTCTTTAATCGGCCCTCTCTTTCTCTCTCTCTCTCCCTCTCTGGCTGTGCGTCTCGCTCGGTCTTTAGCTTATACCACGTGCGTGCTTTCCTACTGATTACGAGAAAAATACTTGTCATTTTCTTGGAATATTGTTTTTTGGTTTATAATGAAGTTTGTGGATATTTATTTTTATAGTATTTAACATTCGTACTTCGCATATTCACCATCGTTATTTATACAGACCCTAAGATCCGTAAATACGAAATTGTATTCTATATTAACAAGAAACCAATTTACGCAACAAAATCGTACAAACTGATTTTCAAACTGAAATAAACCGATCAATAGAAATCCTATCAAACAACATCCAATCTACTTTCCAAGCTATGTTTAGCTAAACGAAATCCAACTCATCAACGCAGCGCCTATTTCAATCCCGATCCCCGTTCTATTTTCAGTTTCATAATCCAAAGAGGAGCGAACGCCTCCGGTGAGAATTATCAATAAACCAAAAGCGCGCAAGTGCCCCAGCGTCCGCGCGGTCCTATTTCCGAGCGAGAGGCGCGCCGATAGCCAATTAGCACTCGATACCCGCCAGCTTGCGCGCGCGCATGGATAATAATTATTTAACGCTCGGTTAGCGTTCATTAGCGGCAACCGAACGCGGCCCCCGTCGAACCTGCATCCGCGTTGTATACAGCTCTAAGCTTACGAGCGCTCGTTACGGAAATCGAGGGCCCACGTATGGGTCCTCTGTGGAGTTTTCTGGTCTTAGCGAGTGCTCGGAAGAAAATATAGGTTTGTTGGATGATTCGATCAATTTAGTTGTAAAGTCGAGATGCGTGAAGGGGAATGAAGAGTCGGTGTTATTGAGGTTTGAGTTAGGAATAGAGCGAGATGATATTTTAATTAGGTGTAGTTGGAAAAATTCCGTTTATGTTAATGGATTATTTTCTTATCTTTAAATTCCTTTCTACGCCTTAACTAAGCTTACTGTTAAAATTTCCTATTATCGTCTATGAATATTATACTGTTTGCAGTGCGGTAGGTAAAGTATAACTAGCCGCTGTTGAGCATACAGAAAAGTGGAGATAGTGTAAACGAAATAGGTAAAGGATATGCTCTATGGTATACCTCTTTTTTCGTCTCCTTTTGCTTTTTGTCTGGCATTCTTTTTCGTTTTCAGTTGCAGCGTGGTTTTCCCGTTTTTATTTGATTTTCAATATGAAAGCTGAAAAAAATAATATTTATTTAAAACAATTTTTTTATTTTTATGCTTAGTTTATTATAATATTCATGAAAAAATAACATTTTTTATTGCTGTAAATGTTAAGCCCGATAATTAATAAATTTAGTTCTTTATTGTGTATGGATAACATATCAAATCAATGCATCAAATCATGTATTATGAATCTATCTCCTAAATCCTGCGCGCTCTGTTTAACCTCACCTATACAATCAAATCAAATACTAAATCTCAAAAATACTCATTCACTAAAGACCCCCAAGATAAAACCCATCTTCCCCGATAACAAAGACAATAGCCCTCTGCAAACGACGTCATCCTCTCTTTCAACCTCGCACCCACTCAACGGTCCCCCTCATTACCATCCCTCCATTCGCGTTTCCTCAAATTTCTTGCCCATCCCCAGCGGCCAGAAAAAAAATCGAAAAAATACCGTCGCGGCAGTTTAACAGCTCATTCGTCACGGAAAATGAAAATTCAAAGTACGCGAGGCACGTTCTGGTGAAGAGTTTCCCAGCGCCAGGGGGTGAGAGTACGTCGAGGAAAAAAAAGCGAGGGAAGAAACGTGCGACGTTGAATGACGCACGCGGCTGGTTTAACGAACGGCGCGCTCTCTCGGGTCAGCTCCAAATCCGAAACGAACGTGCCGGGCAACGTCCGAGTGTTGAATATGCAAATCGAATGCTTGAGTACCAGCGGCACGAGAGCCGGTGTAGGTAGGTATATGCCCTTGTTAAGGATTCAGGCGCTTTTTGCGCGGTCGCGGCTGCATGCGTTTGTAGCGTACGGTTGTTTCAGCGTTAAGAGGTGCATTATGGGAGGATAGCGGGAGGGTCGTTTTTAGAGTTGTTTTGGTATAGGTTGGATGTGGGTTGAATGAACTTTTGTGAGGGTTTTTGGAGTTTAAGGATTGAAGTGGTGGTATTGTTAATTTAAGATTATTTGAATTTTGAGTTTGCCCTTTTTGTTTTTATGAGAGGTATAAATAAACAAAAGAGTAAATAAGTATATAATTAAAAAATTGTAATTTTAAAGAAAATTTACTTTAATATTTCGAACAGTATCTATAGTTATGAGCATAATACATATGTATGCAACATTTAAAAAATCAAACAAAGTAACATTTTTTGAATAAATCCTTTAGGTTAGAAAATCAGTCTTACGATCGTGTACCTTTACAGGTTAGAAGATTCCACAATTTTCTTCTTCCTTTTTAACTAGAAATTTAAAGCTGCATCTGCGTTGATTATCACTTCAAATTTTGCGCCTTCAATATCATTAAAACTTAATGACGGCTCGACCAAATAAGAGAAAAATAACTAAAAATTTTGTCGCATGTCAACGTACGCGCGCCTGGCCTGAAGAATATATAATGAGAGCCGCAAGCGCTGCTTCTCTCTGTGATTGTGTTTTATTTTATATTCTTTTCACAGAGCCTCGCGCCAACGGGCCGTCGAATCGTGCGAAGCTAATCGGAACATTTTCCGATTCGTCGCACACGTAACGCCGCCGGTGTCGATCTACCCGCGCGTGTAAAACTATAGGTCGAAGCGGATTTTTAGATTGAAATATAGGAAAAAGTGGAAGCGAATGAAGTGATCGTATCGGCAAACGAGACGTGATTGACTTTTACTGATTGACAGATATTCCTCAATTATACTAAATTTTAATGTTTTTTAAAACGTTCAGAGTGTTTCATTAAACCAATAAGTGTTAAATGTATAATACCATAATATTAATAAGTTTTTAGTAGTTCGTAAATCCAAAATTATATTTAAAACTTGGCTTCATCTTATTTCTTTAAAAACCTTGCTATAAATTATGAAAACATTTTTTTCTCTAAAACTGAACATTCCAAAATTAACGTAAACAGCCCTACACAATCAAAGTGTCACCAAAACATTACTTCTTTCGCAGCTTGCAATCTCCAGCCCAACCCAAACTCTTTTCACCATCTTCCCAAAAAAAACTTCCCTCGCTAAAATCCTCGCTGAAAAGATGCGAGCCATCTCTCCGCGTTTCATCTAATCCATATCCCACCCTGCACTTCGTCTCCTCCATCTTCTATTTTCGTCCTCTCGATATCTCGCCTTCGACGGTATATATTCGAGCTTGCTCATCCTCCAGCGCCCGCGCGCTGCAGCTCCGGAATTATTTACGAGCCCGCACGGGGGGAGAGAGAGAGAGAGAGAGAGAATAAAAAAAAAGGAGCGCAAGAGGGAGAAAAGGGGAGCGAGAAATAAATCGCGCGCGCGCGCAGGGTCGGCGTACTCGCCGCGCGCACTCGTAAATTAGACGCTCGTAGCCCTTAAATCTCGCATCCGGGACTCGCGAGAGCGCGTGTATGTATACCTGACGCCGCGCATAGGCGACTTGTCGTTCAGCTTTTATATAACACGCGAGCGCGCTAGTTGGATTTGGGATTTTATTTTTGGAAGCGCATTTATTTCCGGCGAGGAAAATTGCTGATACGGTGAAAATTTTGAGTTGCGCGCGACGGTAATGGCCGGTAATTACACGCCGAGGGGAGGGTAATTGTACGTAGCAGCGCGGCTCTTCGATGCCTCGAAATTTATGGATCGGCCGCGGCGAGCGAGTGTAGAGAGCGGGCTTTTTTTGCCTTATTATGTGTTTACGAGCGGTCTGGGTTTTTAAGTTGCGCGTGTTAATGTGCACGGGTTGATTTTAAATTTCATGCGTGACGAGTAATGGCGGGTTTCGTAAGTAAATATTGAAAAAA
>JAPYZA010009208.1:0-14274 GCA_030522685.1 Eupelmus azureus | reverse complement strand
TGATTTGAACTTCTAACACTTCTAAACATGTTTCTAAAGCGATTTGACGAAACTCAAAATTTTACTATTACAAAGCTTCCTCTATGAGGAAGCAATATTTATTCTTTAAGTATTATTCATTAAGTAAGCATTCAGTATGTAAAATAAATACACTTCTATGAGTTGGAAATTCTATTTGTATACATTTAGATGTTTTTTTACATTATACTTTTTCAATTCTTAATAAGGTGGTCTCATCGTTGGTTAATTATTATCAATTGATGATAACACTTACATAAGTTTTTCTAATATTTTGGCATCTCACATGACTTAATTAGTATAATTTAATTAATTATGTGTTTGTTTGTTTTTTCATATTCTAATAAATGTAAACGAATCCTCATAATTAGTTTATATATTTAATATAAAAGTAGTAAATAAATTTTATGAAAATAAAACAAAATCAAAAGAATTATTATAATATGCATGTCGGAAGAGTTACAATTAAAGCGAATAGTAATAAGGGCAAGTGTGGAGAGTAAGTAAGCGAAAGAAGAGATGGCTGAAAGAGGAAAAGAAGCAGCGAGATAGGGTGTAACGAGTGAAGTGGGTTAGAAAAAGAAAATAAAAAACGCAAGAGTCTCAAGAGACGCAGAAAGAGAGCCTGAAGTGGTTGCTGCTGGGTTTCGTTCCAAGACCTTCGAGTCACCACAGATGGAAAGAAGCAAAAAAAAAATGAAAATAGAGCGGCAATGGACGAAACTATAGAAGTAGAGAGAACGAAGCAAAGGCCTACTAAAAAATGAAAATGAGTAAGCAACAAGCACAAACAGCGCAAAAATGTCGAAAAATAGTACCTGGGGGGAATTGAAAAATTCAACACATTATATTAGTATTGAAACTCGTGAATTCTCAAACTTTTATAACATATTTTGTTATGATGCTAAAACTTACTATATGTTTTCCAACATATCGTTATTATAAACTGTTACTACATTTTACATAAAAGATTACTACTCTTTTAGATGCTTTTTATCCATCTAGGTAGAAACAAGCGAACAATAAATAATAGAATGCGCTGTTTCAAATTTCAAAATGCACGATTTCAGTTTCGTAAAATGATATCAAGATCTAGAATATAACCATGGAAAATTTTGAATGATGAATCATGTTTTGTAATCACTCAAATATAACTTTAATATAAATATTAAGTGTAATATTTTATGACTTTTTGTTTATATGAATACTATGCATATAAATTTCAGAGAGAATTAAAAATATGCTTTTATCATGCACTTTAAGTAGTACGTTTGTTCATAGCATCTGCTAATAATAAATAATTTAATTATATCACAAGTACATGTGTCATGTTATACTTGATTTGGAAAGCGCGCATTTGCCTCGCTTTTCGTCTCTATATACAGTATTCATTTATCTTAATTAACGAAATATTATTAGTATTTCAATTACTTTCCGGTAAATATTTAATCGAGTTTGAGTTTAATTTGTTAAAATTTAATTTTTTCATGTCGTTGTTTTAGTTAACTATAAAAATCTAAAAAAATTACTTTTATTATAATATATTTTTCATGGTGTTTGTATTTACCATTAATGATTTAAATAATTTTTTGTATATTATATACTTCAACTACAAATTTAGAAAATATATTTATTACATATATAAATATCCTGTAGAATAATTGCATAAGAAAATTATTTTATTTAAATTCTGAAATAAAACTATGATTCGTCCTTTACGGTTATAAAAATTTGATTACATCTTATCTTTTCATAACGTACTTTAATAAGACTACTACGTTTACACTTTATAAGTTTCAACTACTTGCACGATATAAACTGTATTGAATATTGTTTTGTACCAAATAGCAGTAGTGACAACAGCTAATAATCTTAACTTTCATTTTAAAGAAACTATTTTTTTAAAAAGATTAGTCTCAGCTACTTAAATTTCTATTCGGGATTGTTAACTGAATTCATTTTGAGTCTAAAATGAAGTTTCTTCAGTGTACGCGTGCTCTTGGTTCATTGTGAGTAAATAACGCTTTCTACAGGACGAAGATTACATATAACAAAAACGCTACCGTAAAAATGACACGTCGATTTCAAAGCTACTATTATTGAACTAATCATTTTAATGTCCTATAAGACACATCCCTATTTCAAAACTTACAAAACTCCGACAAAAGCGTCACCGAGCAACAACCCCATACATACTAACACCCAATACCCCCAAACTATCACAAAACTCGCACACTGCCCGCGCAGAAAGATTCAGAGCAAGCCAAACGCTGAAAAAGGCCATCGTTCTCGAACGCGAAAAAAGAAAAATAGCAGCAACGAGCCAGCGCGCGCGGGCGGCAACAATCGTTTTACTGCGGGGGCGCGCGCGCACGAAAAATAGACGAGCCGTAAATCCGAAAAGTCGCCGCGCCGCAAAGTCGAATCGCGTAAAAGCAGGGCGCACGGCTGGAAGAAGAAAATACGAGGAGCTCGATAGATAGAGAGCGCCGCAGCTGCACCGGCGTAGCAGCTCGTAGTCATTCGACAAGGCCTGGGATGCGCCAGCCGTGTGCTATAGTCCCGGCTGCGCGTGAGCAGCAATCGTAATAATCTGCAGTGCGGGCCCGTTTCCATAATCGTAAAGCCGATCTTCTGAGCTGTGTGCTTAAGTGAAGCCTGCCTCCGTGGGGCTGTAAGTTGGCTCCTCGTGTCCCTAAAGCAGCCGGGAATTTCAGGTGTTTGGAGATTTGTGGGCGAGCGAGGAGGATTTTTTTTTTGCTATGCCGAGCACATAGTCCGCCGTATTTAATTTGTATTGACAGGCTTTTTCGAGGATGTGGGGGAGAAGAATTTGTTAGAGAGGATTTTTCGATCACGAGGGTACGATGACAAAGGGGAAAATGTGATTGAATTTCATGAATTTACGTCGGCGGTGCGGAAGAAAGAAAGATTGTGGCCAATTGCTCAGACATCGATTCTGTGAAACGCGTGTCACGTTTCGCTGCTCTATTGGCTCGTTACGATGCTGAGCGCTTTTTAAGTACAGTCGTGACAATTTTAGCATGCACAAATATAATAAAAAAACGTTAACTCGTTGTGCTGATGAGGCATGACGATACTTTATGGTAATTCAGCGCATTTTTACGAAAGTCGTTGCTCAAAGCACCTTCAGAAAGTCTATTATATTCTAAAATACGCTCGTCAAAGCTTATTCCAGCTGGTTATTTACAGGCCCTAAACCCGCTGAAAACGAGCCGGCTGTAAAGGCTCAGTTATTATCCCTCCCCATACGTTAATTACGCATCTGTGTACTCATGGTTTTAGAGCGCGATTTTCAGGGAGCTCGCCGCTCGCATCAGCGCGTGTAAACTCGCACTAGATAAATTTTAATTTCGGCTCATTCCCCCCCGAGTCCGCTTATACCTCGTTTACCCTCGGCTCTGCGATTTTCTCTCTTTTACCTACATTCGAGTGGCGCGCGCGCGACTTCATACCTTCGCCCCTTGCCTCACTTTCATTCCCTTGCTTTACTCTTGTCGAGCTCCGCCCTCAACTACCCTCCGGATTTTTCGTAGTCTTCAAGGACCTGAAATCGATTGCCCTCGTCGATTTTGATCTCGCTCGCAATTGCTCTCCAAGCCTCGCTCCTCAACTTTACATTCCCGCCTCCCAGCTCTCCCCTTGGCTTTCAATCTTTCTCTATCCCGCGCCGCTCGTTACCGCAGCAGCGGCTTCTGACGGCTCTTCTTTCTCCGGCTTTAAATATTCATTCGTCGCCCGATCGAATCCCATTTTACAGCTCGCGGCGTTTACCTTTGCCCCCCAAAGTCGGCGTCATCTATACATGCACGGAAACGTTGGCTGCTCGCTCGAGCGAGCCCGCCTGGCGGATTGCTTATAATGCGGTTGTGCGCGCGAGTGTCAGAACGCTTAGTTAATAAACATCTCGGAGGCCGCGAATTGCCTCTATAGTGTGAATAGCGCTATGCATTAGCTCGCGTCGGCGAATATAACGAAGCGTGGGAGGGTCGCTGCGTGTTTCTCCGCATGTCGGGGCAGGTGAAGTTGAGAGAGGGCTCATCGGTGTTTCCTCTCGTGTAATGGTATTCAATATCAAAACGCGAGGCGCTTTCTTAGCAGGCAGCTTGATATTAACTTAATAGGCTTATGTTAATGAATTTGCGCTTGCGGAATTTGAAATTATGTGTCGAGCGCGCGCGTGCGCGACGCTGCCAGCTCGGGTGCGTAGGTGAATTAGAGTTTAATGAGTTTCCGAAGTTGTTGTTTATAAGCTGCAAATTGGAACATTGATAATTCTGGTTCTTATACGCGTTTTTCTTGATTTTCCGATGAAATGGGGATGGGTTTTTGTCGACGAGGTCGGGGTTATCGTTCAGTTTACCAAATTAAATTATTTACCATCTATAAAATCTGTGCACATTAATAAACACATTTTTTTTAACGCTTAAAAATAATTTTTACTTGTTAAATTTAATGAATTATTTTCAAAAGATTTTGAAAAAATATTAAAAAGTGCTAATTTCTCTTACTTTCACTCACCCGCCAATAAATTCACTGACCCTTCTTTTTCTTCTTCTTTTATCATTTCACCATTTCCCACACATGCCTACACCCGTATACCCGCCTAGATCTCATGAAATCTCGCACAATCCGCCAATCGTCGATCTCCATATCGAGCTCCAGGCCCGCTTTCTTCTCTTTCTCTCCTCCTAATTGCAACGACAGGGGATTGGCTCTGCGCGCTGCACTCCTCGTCGATAGTACAAGTCGATCCTCGCGCTTTCGCGCCGATATCGCGAGCTCTCCCGCGTTTATAACTATATATGGCTTCGTGCGGCTCCGGGAGCTGGGGAGAGAGTTCCGACAGACGCGGACGGGATTCGAATTCCCTTATCGGGAACGGACGATCGCCCGAGGTCTGCGCAAATTTAACGAGGCAAATTGCAATCGGCCTGGCCGAACACTCGCGCCCCCCGCTCGTACGGACAGTTATACGCGGGGTAGATTTTTTTCGCTTCTTTTTTTCGGGAGTATATTCTCGTTTTTCCGAGAAATGCCAGGAGCACCGAGCAAACTACGGAAAATTGATCGTTTTACTTTTGCGTTTGTTTGTTCCTAGCTTTTTACATTATTTTTCATAATCGAATTGATAGAGAAGAGCCAAAGTATTGGTGCGCGAAAGTATAGGCAATGCTTTAACGGAAACCTTTTAAAAGCAAATTTATGAAAATAAAATGAAGCATAAGATTTAAAGCACAAATTACATTTTCTTCGAATGATATTTGCCTGAACGTATTCTAAATAATCTCTCTGCTGTCACAAAAATTTCTGTTTTGTAAATATGAAAAATTGTATTTTTAGTTTTATTTCATGTTTCACGGATATCGTGATCCAAAGTTAAGTGCAATCAGGAGTAAAATATATAAAAATTGGACATTTTTTGTATGCGAGAGAGAGAGAAGAGAGAGAGAGAGAGAGAGAGAGAATGAAAGAGTGAGAGAGAGAAAGATTTGATTTGATTTAATTTATTTCGGTGTTGGGATATAACCAAGCTCGTACAAGCCGAGAATCATCTAAGTGCTCGTGTATCGAATACTATTTTTTGAAACAAGGTGTGAGAAAGTCGATGTCTCATGCCTGTTCAACGTGTGCGAAATGCCACATTCACGCACTTGTGCAAGAATGTGACATTTCGCATGCGCTCAAGAGGCATGACAAATCGATTTTCCCACGCAGTGTTTCAAAATAGTACATGTCAATACGGGTGTGGAAAGTGGTTATTTATTATTTATTATTATTTATTATTTGTTATTTATTATTTATTTACTCGCTTCGCTCGGGCGAAAAACGTCTCACGGGGAAAAATCATCTTACGCACCCTACCGAATAGTACTAATGTAATTAACAGCATTTTCGCATACTTAAATTATTTTCAAAAATATTTAACAAAATGTTTAAAAAATTAAGTTCTTTTTAAATAAAATTATAAAATTAACTTTTTAAAATTCTACCATACAATGCATTTCGAAGTACTAGATAATCCAGAGAGCTATTAGTACAAATCGGGAACCGCCTCTCTATTTTCAAGTCAACGTCGCCCTCTTGTTCTCTGAAGGGGCGCACAAGTCGAGCGCGCGCCACTTGATACTCAGGAATTTTCGAATGCCTCTTTTTCTCGCTCCCTCATCCATTCAGCCAACGCCACCGCCAACCAATGGACATGTCCATGCTCTTCTACTTTTATTCTGCTAGCTCCCCTAGCAAATACCGACCGATGCTCACCTTTGTCCTTCTCTCGTTGCAGAGCGATTTTTATTCTTCCCGTGAATCTCGCTCTTTCTCTCTCCTATTTTGGCTCCGCGCACCGTAGTTTCTCCAACCGCTTTTTTTGCGCGCCCTTTCCTTTTTTCCTCCCTCCCTCGACTCCGTCGACGAGCCGAACTGATTGTTCCACTTAGAGGAATTCATTTCTTTCGGACATTTAATTACCTTTTTTTAGTCACGGGCACAGCCTGCAGCACAGCCGGATTCGACGTTGAAATCGTTGGGGAAAAAGAGGATCGTGAGGGTTTTGCGGCCATCTGCTGGAAACGGTAAGTAAAGTTGGAGAACCGAGGGGTGCAACGGAATGTGCATTGTTTGTTTTTCTTCTGCGCCGTAAATCCTTAATTTGATTTCGCTATTTTTTTTCTGTTGTATTTTGTTTACTCGTTGAGCGTCTTATACAGCACTGCAATTCTGCAAAAATATAAAGGTAATGTAAAATAAAAAAGATACATTAAATCAAATTAAATATTTTAATTTAATTTATGTTATTTTAAAGATTAGTAATTAAAATATAAATATACTATTTCAACTTTTAGTGAGAAAAATGATTTTGATAAACATTAATCCGTAGCTCATCCAATTAAACTAGTTTCACCAAACAAAATTTACCTTCTTGCTTCTCTAGCTCTCTGCTAGAATATTTTTCTGGTACAATGAACGCGGTTTTGAAATTTTCTGTTTTCCTCTACATTAATCATATTTTTTCATGTAAAATCATTATAGGCTAAAAGTGGCAAAATGACCAAAAAGATGTTATTATGTATACTACAATTATAACAACAGTCAGAAATATTATTAATTAAAAAAGTTACAACCTCTCTCACATTCCCAAATAACACCTACAACTCGCCGCCCGTTACACGTCTCTTTCTCTCGCTTTGCTGCCACTCCCATCCCTTTATTCGATGCTGATGAGGATCCACTTGTGCACTCGGCGCAATTTATCCCTTCGGCGCAGCTTTCTAATCAAGAAGCCAACGGGCAATCACACTCGTATTTGCCTCATGGCAGAATCGGGCGCGAATCGCTGCTGATCCGCACCAAAGCAGTCGTTTTGGAAATTCGATCAAAGACTTTCTCCCTTTGTGCGTCTATCATTCTGTCTCGCACCCACAGACACGCACACTCGCACACAATATGCACATGCATATACAGAGTATCTCGGTAATTCGCTAAATTTGGTGAAACAATTTTAGAAGCATTCGTTAGGGTGACTAAAAATTTGCGCGAAATTTTTGTAAAAGATGAGTTTGAAATAATGTAAACTTTGAAATTTAATACCTTAAGTTTCTATCCTATATGAGTTCCAAATCTTGTGAAAAAAAAAAATAAATAAATATAAAAAAATATTTTACTTTTGTTTCGTAAAAGTCACTGATTAGTTCTCTGCTTATGTTTGTATATTTTTATTTTCCCTCTCCTAGACTGTTTCTCTTTTTCTTAAACTCAAATTTTCCTCTCTTCCCATCCTACGATTTATCACTCACAAAGAAAACTTAAACGTCAAAGAGAGAGCCGAGAAGTAAAAAAACTACACAAAACCAAAAGTAAAAACAGAGAGAGAGTGAGTAAGTGAGAGAGAAGAAAGAGAGAGAGGGAGTAAGAAAAGGAGAAACAGAGCAAGAAGGGAATAAGGCGAGAAAATGGAGAGAAAGGGATAGAGAGAGGCACCATTTCCACAATGTGCAGAATTAATTCTAATCCGAGCACGCGGCTCGCCGGATTATGCTAAAGCAAGTCGCGAAGCGAGAGAGAGAGAGAGAAGGCGAACTCCGCGCTCGCACGACGGCCGCCTTGCATAATTCAAGGCGCGCGCACGCAGGCGGGCATCGAAATTTTCTCCAAGGGAGTTCGTATACACACGAGCTCGTCGCCCTTCTGTGTGCGCGTGTTTGCGTGCAAATTAGCGGGTTTGCATGGAAAGCAATTCTGGAAGCGATATTGTTTAAAGCGAAGAGCCTAACCGAAGAATCCGTAGGGGGAAGGTGAATTGGACACACAAAAGTCTTTTGGAATAGAGAATTCGAAGGTTGCACTTAATTAAACTATCATTCTTGTGATTTTCAATGAAAAATTTGTTTTTATTTGTAGATGGCTCAGCTTATTGTGGACAGAAAAGCTTATTTGAATTTGTGCTTGCGCGAGCTTTTTAACTTAAAACGAGCGCATGAATATTCATGTTTTGCAAATGTGTTTGACCTGCTGCATATTGTGACCGAAAGAAGAATAATGGCCACATTTAAGTCGGCTAAATACATATACTTTACCTAAATAAGTACTAATTTAACTTTTACTGTAATACTATAAAACAAGATAAACTTCTAACAATATGTTACCACTCTTCTGAACCTTGAAAATTTTTAACAGAAACCGTTAGAACAAGGAAGAACAAGCCGTGCTCTTGTCGTCAGTTGTATATTTATTGTCGAGCGCATATACGTACTTTCGAGGATTTGCGAAGCTGCGCAGGCTCCCCTCGCTCAGTGCGAGAACGTGACGAAGTTCATGGCAGAAAGAGAGTTGCGATAGCTTCTCGGGAATCTTCTTCGCTTCTTCAGAAGCTCGAGTACCACGCGGAGAGGGAGGAAAATAGTGGATTATCTTTGAACAAGTTTTGAAGGCTGGAATTTCAAAGTAACATGATACTAAAATCCAACGGCGGCAAAGTACCGAGATTTTCGCGTAACTGTTGGGGCATTTCCCTTGCTTCTCTCTCTCTCTCTCTCTCTCTCTCTCTCTCTCTCTCACTCTTCCTCTTTTTTCCAAGCTCAAATTGAGATGCCGTGAGTTTCGAACTAGGTTATCGCGGCGAACGCTTCTTGAGAGACAAGATGCTAATCTTGTTACAGAAGAATCGACTCGGATGCATTTAAGCGTTGTTAAGAAAATATTGGCAGCAAATGTATTTGAGTAACGAGTAATGTGACTTGCAGTTCTGTAACTTTTTTTTATCTGAAAAGAAAAATCTGCACTTCTACATATTTAAAATGAAGTATGAAATGATAAAATATAAGCAATTGCATATAAAAAACATTTCTCAATCTATGAAATTACTAACACATTCTGAAAAAACTGACATGAATGTTTTAAATAAAATTTTAAATTACAAGTATTCTCTGAAAAGTTTTAAAAATATTATACTTTTATTCTCGATGTTTCAAACACATTTCTGACATCGTTTTTCAAAAACTTTTATTTTTCACATATATTACACTATTGCACATACACAGATGATTAATAATAAACCAACAGCTAGCTTTGTATTTACAATACATCCTCGTCCAATGCAGAAGGTCTAATACGGTATTGAATTACATCAAGCCATAACTGTCGCCTCTTCAGCATCGGACATTCCAACCCAGCGGCTATGTCAATGGAAATATTTAGCCGTGTACGGCGCGTCCTGGGGAAACGCAGAGCACGAGTATACACGAGTCCAGAGGGCGAGAGAGCGCGCTATGAGAAACGCGATATCTCACAGCAGCGCGTCGCTGGAACTTGAAAACACCGAAGCCATGAATGCTTAATGCTCCGCTGCGGATACATCGAGCTGGCGCGCTCGCGAGTCTACGTATATACACATCCATATACAGGGAGTGACGACGCGCACGCTGTTGTGTTGTATATTTACCGAGCACAACATGCCGCGCGCCGTTGTCGCATCATCTCCCTTGGAATATTAATCCCGGGCCATGCAGCTCTCGCTCTCTTTCGCTGGCTCGCTTTCTATCTCTCTTACCAGACTTTAAGTGCTGAAGCGCCGGGACTCGTAAAAAAAGACGTGAGCGTAGCCTGCGCCGACGCTACGCTGGTGTGTTGTATAAATTATTTCAGCAGCTGCCTGGTATGGGCTTAGTGCGAGCTTTGTGAAACAAAGCCTCGAGATTTTAGATGACGGGCAGAGGGGCTTGCCGCGTCGATTGTAAATGGAAGGGGTGATGCATGGCTTTTTAAGGGCTTGTTGGAGTTTAGTACTTTGATGGGATTTTTGGGCTCTTCTGTGATGGCTGTTGGATGCTCTATGTAGGAGAAAGTAGACCGATATTTTACAGCAATTGGATTTGTGGTGTACCATACTTTTACTGGATGTGGTATTGCAAAAATTCGCTGCTACAGAATAAATTAAAACATTTTTTTCGCTATTGGAATAATAAAAATAATGGCACGCTCGTCATTCTACAAATTTGATAAAACAATTTAGCCTTGGGAATTCATGAAATTCGATAAAAGCTTGCAAAATATGAACAATAGTGTAACAAATGAACAATAGCCACATACCGTGGACAGTCGAATTGTCTCCAGTAGCTCCCTTTATACTTGCTTTATACCTTTATAACTAGGACCACTTATCAGTGATTTCTTTCATTTCCACGTTAATATTTTGCCATGTTATTTCAGCCAACATTTATTTTATATACAATACTACAGTCTAAACGTTAGTTCAACCTTAAATTTTTCAATTCGTTAAATCTTCGAATTTTCACGACTGCGCACTAGTCCGTATATAACAAAACTAAATCCAACTCTCCGACCGAACGAAAAGATTTCCTCGCTTCTTCAAACTACGTTAAAATATTCAGCGAACTCCCGGTGAGAATCGCTGGCTTCGAAAGTATTTACTCATTAAAGCGGACTTTGCCGTTCCCTCCTCGTTCTATTAATTTCCACGTGGCCGAGCGCTTGACTAAATAAGATCGAAATCCAGCTCGGACTGCACGCGCGCGTTTCGATTATACTTCGCTCTCTTGAAGATTACGAAATCGTTTGCACGGCAACTTCACCGCGCGGTTATTAGAAGGTCCAAGAACATGACGAGGAGAGTCTGGGAAAGGGGATATTCGATCTCTTAGTGCGCCATTTTCCAGGCCGCAAGAGATATCGAAGAGAGAGCGATGTTCCTCGTAATTATAAGAATAAATCGAGCCGCGCAGCTCGGCCGTAAAATTATCTGGACGGTTATTTGCCGCGAGAAATATCGCCGTCCTTTATGCCTATATATAAGGCGCTATAGCTCAGAGAGATTTATTCCTGTTTGAGGCTGCATTTCCATTTCGCATTTGAATATTACGGATTCTTCTTTTTGGCGCGCCATGGCCGATCAGCCGAGATCTGGGAATCTGGGTTTGTTTAAGGGGGATGATAAATGTCGGAGATCCCTTAATTGGTTGACTTAAAAACAGTTAGGGTAAGGCCAGCTTGGTGAGAGTTCGCGTGTAATGTATCAGTGGATCCCATCTTGTCTTTATTATCAAATAATTTTAATGTTTGTTTATGCAGGTAGTAAATTCTACGAAATCTTTTTGTTTTAATAAAATTTTGATAAATTGTCTTTTGAATTTATCTGTTTTTATATTTTTAATCACAGATTAGAAGGATTTATTATTAATAAACAATGGTAAACCAAATCGGTTTTTAATTTTCGTGTTTCATTTAATATTATAAAAATAATTATTACATTCTCAACCACTTGCAGAAGTGCTATGCCGTACCTTAGGTGCACCAACGAGATTTTGAAATTTTCATCGTTTGACCTGAGCTGCTTGCAGAGGCATTTCGAGAGGAAAGATCCGCAGGAAGCAAAGTGGAGTTCATCCACATGCTACAGCCGTGTGGTGAGTCGTGAAATTGCCAAAAAGTAAAATTTTTGCGGTTTCGCGCGCATATGTTGCTCGTCGGCTTTTTTTTTTAAAGAAAAATAAATTTTGAATTTAGTGACCCAGAAGTTCATTTATCCGAGTACATCAAATTTGAAATACTGCGGCTTTAATTAATTTAGTTTTACCTGAGCCCTATAGTAACAGAATTTTAGGTCAAAACACTCTACTGCTTCCGTCAAAATTATTTTCTTTTATTATTTATACTTTTTGTAAAATAATTAGAAGTTTCCTTATTTAAAACTACGATTAATTAAAAATTTTAATTCCTTACATTACTATTAAAAACAAATGATAACGTCTACACCTAAAAGTGCACGATCATCACTCACGTCTTCTTCGCCGGTCTGCCTCAAAATTCTCGTCGTATTTCATTCCATGATAAATACTTCAGTTATTCACGATAACGAAATCCCGGGTACAGCGTTCAGAACCATATCGAAATTCAATGCGCCGCGCATCTGCGGTGCCCTCGCATAACTACATGTTAAGTTAATCTGTCGCCGTCGAAAATCCGCGATAAGCGCCACGACAGTGCGACTACATTGAATTTTTCATGGCCAGGTGTGACCGCCGAAGCCGCCTTACGCGTTTCCTCCACAAGCCCGGTTTTCGACGGCCTGCCTTCTTTTTTTTATCTTTTCATTATACGCGACGTACCGCACGAGCTGGGCTTTTTTGAGATAGTAGAGGAGAGTATCGTATTTTCACGTGTACAGAGGTGCGAGAAAGGGCGAGATGAAAATGGAATATTCATGTCTCGGTGCAGGAGGAGCAGCTTTTACAGCGATCGGCCCGCGATATTGCAATAACTTTTGCTTTTCTTACTGCGCGTACGAATATCCCGAGAAGTCGTTCCTCTTCCGCGCCAGTCCGGGTGAGAATGGTGAATTATTTTAATTTTCTAGGTTTATGGTATTGCACTCAGCGAAGTGAATGTTTTATTGCGAAAGTTCCGTTATGAAAGTGTATTTTTGAAAGTGTTACGGAAAAATTCAGGTTTTGATTACTTGCTGGAATTGTATTGAAAAATTTATTTTGGTGATGTAGCATGATCCCTTATACATTATTGCATTTTTCTAATGATTCCTTTTTAAACATGTAGCTATTAAAACAATTATTTTTGATTACATAAAATATAATTTAGATCTAAATAACATGCATTTAAAACCAACAAATTCTTTCTTAAATATTTCTTCAATAACTGTTTTTAATTTTTCGTTCTGTAATAGTTTCAATAGAATGGTTAGTCCGAAATTTCAGTCACAATATTACAAAAATCAGGAAAGTGTATAGATCTCGAGGACAAGAAGCTTTTTAAGTTTCTCATAAAAAATAAACTCCCCTATTGCCCATCATGAAGCCCATAGATTCTACATAAAAGATAAATAATAATAAAAAAACTTCTATCAACTAATATGCAAGTAGTGCCATTAGCTATTATGCAAAAAGTATCATAATGAAAAAAACGTATGAAAGAATACCTAAGAAGATAGACCTGCGCGCATCAAAAGATCGTAATACTTTTTCAGGCTGCTTTCAAATTTATTCGATACTCCAAACCGGCACGCCTCCAGAAGATGCACGAGCATATCGTATGCTGCGAAGTCGCGTATATTATGCGTATAAGTATATAAATTCGCAATAGTAGTGTAGTTCAAGGCATGCGAAATAGCAAAAGAATGTGCACACACTTTTTCGTCAAAACGATTAAATAATGCTCTTTACAATCCGAGTAACTCCGATGGCTGAAATCAATAAAATAACATTTCGGAAGGAATTTCAAGGAAGTGATAACTTCTTTTGAAACTACACGAGAATGTCACTTTATTGAGCGCAGAAATATCATCTGTTTGCGTATATAGATATTTTGTCGTCAACTACTGCTTTTTACTTGTTTATTAGTCAACTTCTATTTACTCTTTAAACTATTTATTTACTTATTATTTTTTCTCACGTATTTTTAAATGTTTTGTATGTTTTAGCTTTAAAAAACTTCTTATTTTAACAGAAACAATATTTTGAATTATAATATGTTATTTATCTTTTGTTAAAACAATATTAAATTTTGAAAATATCAAAAATATTCGAAGAACTTTTCTCAATAAAAAAAATTATTAAAAATATAAAGCTATTAAAATATAATACTTTGGTAATTTAGTAAAGATATTACAAAGTGTCTTTGGAAAATCATTGAAATATTATAATATATAACTATATTTTTATTTTGTAGTAGTATTAGTATTTTTATTTTGTGTGCAAATAGAATAAA
>JAPYZA010009203.1:0-11804 GCA_030522685.1 Eupelmus azureus | reverse complement strand
ACACATAGAGTCTGCGTATAAAATTTTGACTTAAATATTTTTGCACCAATAAATTCTACAAGTTATTCGCAAATTTTTTGCATTGATTGCTAATTTTTATGTTAGAATTAAAAAACTTTAAGTAACAGAATTCAAATTAGCAAATTAATAATGAATCTGCAGAAATCTTAATATGAAATGATAAAAAGAAAGGAGTAAGTAAAGGAAATGAATCAACAGTAAACTAAATTATATAGCTTGTAGCAAAAAGTAAACAAATAAATAAATAAAATAGAATAAAAATTTATAATAGAAAACTACTTAAAATAGTTTTTCCTCTATCCTCTTCACGAGTTACCTGATGATACGCGACACTTGATTTTCCAGAACATATAGCCAACGTAGATTCAGATCAGGTTCAAGTGGCAAGGTTCATGCTGGAGAACCACGAATAATTGACCCACATATGCGATTTTACAAGGGGGGCGTCGCTACGCTTTACGACTGTGGTTATAAATAGTGCACGCAAATTATTAATAGACCTTTTTTCATCAGTATCGATTTAAGTACTTAAATTTGACTGGAATTAATGATGCATCCTAGCATTATTTACATGCATCACGAAATACAAAATTACCTTTTATAAAATAATAAACAATTACAAAATTGATATGCGGAAAGTAAATTAAGCTAATTATTATTGATAATATTCCTTAAAAGTTAAAAAAAAATGATTTAATGACATTTTATTTAAAAACTTTTATATTGACTCATGTTCCATGCAAAATAATTTATTTCTATTAAGTCATAATATTTATTTTATATCAATAAGCATAAGAATCATTTTATTATATCATAAGTGAAGGAAGTAAGAGTTAATTTTTATTAGTTATTAAATATTTGACAATTGCTTTAGGTGCGGAAATATATGATTTCATTACTAACATGTATTATTACAGTATCCATAATTATATGTATTGACTTGCATGTACTGATAGTGATTTAAGACTCTTATAAAATGCTACTTATACGTTATGGATTCTGGCATGGTCAATCGTGAGCTTGTTCATACTGTGTAATCAAAGTAAATAATAGACGAGGAATCATATTAAGTCATAGTTATCAAAAGTCATAATTACATATTTTAATTTTCTTTTATTAAAGTTAGCATATTGTTGGGATATTGCAAGAATAAAAAGTACTATTTAAAAAAGATAATAAATAACGAGATGTTTTTTAGCTTCGATGTTCGTTCACAAAGAAGACGTTCACGACGATAATTCATTGAATAATCTTAGTATAATCAACTAGTTTATAATTTCAAATAATACGTAGTTTTGTATGTACAAAAGGAAAGAGAGTATTTACGCAAATATCTTACAAGGAATTCACTATAATTCATTTATTTATTTTAATTAATCTTTTATTTTCTTAAAATTAAAAATATGTAAATAAATTAAAATCATCAAATAATTCCAATTACATTGTAAAAATGTGTTTAAATTTACATTGCAAAAAATTAGTTTAAATTTACAAATTTGAGTAGTTTTAATTTGTACATCAGTGTATATAAAGATTCTTTTCCTCTCCAAATTTTTAATAAATTACGAACAAAATCAAGAAAAAAAGTAATTACTCTTTATTTTGTCACTAACATTTTTCGTTTCAAAACGTGTATTACAAATTACCCAAAGATCTACACAAAACATCAAAAATTTCGCATCACCCAATCCAACAAGAAAAATCAACGTAACCATCAAACGTCATCGCTTCCTAAAAACTAAAATAAAAAGCATCAAACCGGCATTTAAACTATCACGCGACCCAGACCAGCCAGACTCGACTCATAACACCGATGACTTGGCACCTAATAAAAGTACTCCCGACCTTCGTAAAAAAAAAGTGAATTCGGAAACAGCAGAACGACGACGAGTTCAACGCGCTCGTTCTTTTCCGTAACGTCGATAATGACATTGTAAAATGAGAGAGAAGAAGAGGCGCGCGTCTATATACCGGATCGCCTTGCTATCTTGCTTCCTCCGAGCGCTTCGGCCTTGCAACCCTGAAAGTCGTATACAGGAGAAGAACCGAGCAGCAGCCGCAGTCGGCTGGCATCTCTCGTGAACTGCGCGCGCTTTTTGTACTTGTTGGTCCTGCCGAGAGCGAAGTGTAATTGTGGCTGGCGAGTTTTTCAGGCCTGATAGTGGTTGGTTTGGTTGAGCTGTCGGGTTAATTAGTTGGGTTGAGGTGAGTTTTTCATTTTATTTTTGTGAATTATTGGATTTTTTTAGTTTTTGAGATGGTTGGAAGGGTTTGATGGTTGAGAGGTTGGAAGTAAGCTGATCTATCGTTTGTCTATTTACTATTTTTCTATTTAGTTTTTGATGTTAAAATGCGTTTTTTTCGTTTTAGTTGATTAAGCTTCACTACTTTAGGGAATGTCACTTTGCACATATTCTTACGTCTAGTACTAGTCGTAAGATAATTAAGTATGAGATGAGGAAACAAAAGGTTATGGATGATTTTATATTAAAATTAAATTTATTGGGCTTCAACAAGCCAAAATTTTAACAGAATAATTTAATCTAAAAAGCGCGTTGTCATTCGAACCGCGACTAACATCTTGAGTGGATAAAATGCAATAAATTCAATTTTAATGTAATTTTATTTTATATTTAGCATACTTGGAATTTTTTCAATTGTAAATGTTGTTCCGTCGAATGAATTAAGTGATTTTTAATATATGATGCCAAAAATTATTGTAACTAAAATTAGAGCATCCTTTTATTTCTATTTGAGCGCTTCAGATGTAGTGTTTTTTGTTGCTTAGAAATGTAAGAAACAAGGCTTTGTTAATGCATAATTTAGAGATCTATCAATAGGTTCTATATACAAGGATATGACACCAGCTTTGAATGAACGCAAGTTGTCTTTTACAATAAGCAATACTGCACTTGTTAAACAATATTTTTGTTACTTTTATATTCTTACTAAAGTTAAATAGTATAAATAAAATATTTTTTGTACTAAAATTCCTTGGATTGATAAAAGCAATTATTTTAAGATGAAATTAATTTTCGAAATTATATATGATACGATTATTTCAGTGATAAACATTTTTAATAAATTTCTCTATTTTTAGATTAATTTTTATAGAGCAAACTTTATTTTGCAGTGTTACTTTGTTTATTAAAATATCGACAAAACAAAAACAAATTCTTGTAAAAAGATTGTTACCATTATTCAATTCAACGATCACTTAGGCATTTTGTAATAACCATATATACATTGTCGATTTCATTTTCATATCACTTTTTCAATTCAAAGTTCTAGATTCAACTACAAATACATTCAAATTCACACACAAATATTTATTATAATTTTTTATATAAGTAAGACATAATTCATTCATTTAAAAAGTATTTTTATCGTATAATTTTATTAGTTTTCTATAAGTCAATATAAATACGTATTAATAAAATTAAACTACTTTATAGAATATTTAGCCTTTTTTCTTTTCATATACTTAAATGCACTAAGTTAAAGTCATTACACAATTAATCAATCTTAAATTTAATTTTTGAATAATTTTCATATATTTACTACTTTTATTTATTATTTGAAAAGTTGTAAATTGATAGGAAGTGTATATACACATATACATTACGTACAGGTTTCTTCTTTTCAAATTTTCATTAAATGCGTTCATGAAGGTTAATACTGATTAGACCTGTTTGAGAATCCAATAATTAATAAGTACGTATTAATGGCTACGTAGATTTATCAAGCGAAAAAACATCTTCCTTAAGATATAATTACATGTCAATAAAATTTTTTAGTGAATCTGATTATTAACATGGTACAGATTGTCAATGACTTTTCTTAGAAGGTAATTTGGATAAATATTTCTATATATTTAGTGTGTCTACTATTGAAAAAATTTTAAAAATAAATTTAATAAGTTTTTACATTTTTATATTACATAAAAAATTATTTGTAGTTATATTTCGAGATATGACATAAAAAAATTAAAACAACAAACATTAGTACGACAATATTCGTTTTGATTGTGAAAAAACTTATTAAATAAGTTACATAACATTTAAATCTTAAAATACAAATATTCAGAAAAAAGTGTTTTCCATAATCTTTCACTAGTTTATTAATGTACTAGTTAATGATGTATTTACTAAAATATTTACTAAAATGATGTAAGCTTATCTCTTTTTAAGAAATATAGCAAGTTTTAAACTATTGTCTTAAAAATTAACATAAATATTTATTCAAAAAATGATCATACCAAATATTAAAACGTATTTTTATTCTAAATTAAAAATTTACATCAGAATAAATAAATTAAATTCTTTATAACATATTTTTAAAAATCTGCAAATTTTGGTCGATATTTCTCATCACAGCTGACCCACAAACATATGTTAACACGAAGAGGAAGACAGCAACATCGAAAGTAGTAAACATAGGTACTACAACATCTCGACCTATGAAGGCGTCGATAGCAAAAATTAACATAAATTTACACATAAATGAAAGATTTTGAATGTGCATCATCCGAAATTTTAAAGTTTTAATGTTATTATAGAATAAATAAAAAAATGTTGTAATAGAGTTCTGAATTAGACGAATCTTCTATCAGCTTGGGCACAATATAACATTTAATATGACACAGCATTATTACAAAAAAAATTTCTCAAATATTTGATTAAAAGCAGCACATTACTTATACAATACAATAATTTTATCACATTCATATGATTCGATTTCATTTAATTAATTAATTATTATTAATTAATTATTATTATTATTATTCTATAATAATATAACAATATTATTATAAAAAATAATAATTATTAATTCAATATACTTACAATTGTTGACCTATGCAAATCGTAAAATATAAAATTTTTATGCATCCTCTATCGTCAATTCTGCATTTGATGCTCCCAATTAATCATTATGTAAGAGCATCAATCCATTTAGGTTTTGCGATTCATATCACTTTACATCCATACACGCACATGTTAGATGCAACGCTCAACTACTTGAAAACAGCTTAGTTCCAATTTCGCATGTAATCGAGAATAAACCTTTATTATCCAATTGGCTTGTTTGCCATTTCAGCGCCACTAAATTTCTTCCTACTACTTTCTCTTAAATCTATTATCCGGGTCAACAGTGAATTCATTACAAATAAATTTAAAAATCTGAATAAACGTAGTGACAATAAAATACTTAAAGAAACAACGCATTAATAAATCAACAATCAACACTACTCATTGAGCAAACTGCATCAAAAGTCCACTTCATATTTAACCTTCATAGAACAAATAAATAAAATATTCACGATCTCGCGCATCCTCTCAGCTACACATTCTCCAAAAGCCAATAATAAGTCGCGAGCGCGCACGTGAAGCCGTGCCTCTTCAAGTGTACAATTCAATCCTCTCGCTTGTATATATATACGTGTCATCAACCGTGCGGTAAAAGTGCAAGAGCCTCGCGAACTCGCTGTATATGCAGCCACCTTCACCGATCCACGCTTAGGGAATTATTCAATCTATAGAGCTCGAGTCGCAAATGCCTGCGCCTCATGAGGCTATCAGTCCTGGAATCCCACAGCGCTCTTAATTTTCGTGGTCTGGTTGATGAGGCTCATGTATCGCGAATTATTGTCATTTATGTGGACTACGTCAGCATTTTGTAGGCATGTATTTATTAGCGACGGTATAGGTTGCTAATGATCGCCGTAGGTGATTCACTTTTTGGAGTGATTTTCCGTGACAGTCGCTTTCCTTCGTGGGCCCTCTTTTGCTTAGCTCATTTCCTTGTTTTGATTAGTAAGCAAGTAATTGTTTTTCTTTTATCTGCGGTTCCGAGGAAGGCGACGACGTCAGCGGCTCTACGATTTTTTTTGCCGGATCGAGGATCGAGTTTGGTCGATACGGGATTGGCTTGATATAGGTGTGATGGAAATTTTTCGCTTCGATTGTTTGTGAGTTAGAAAATGTGGTTGATGGGCGGTTTATGCATTGACCAATAAAAACGGCTTTAAATGCCTGATTGATAAACAATTTATTTGAATAAAGTGGCTTTTGTTTGTAGAGCACAATTATATGCACTATGTTTAAATATCGTCAGTTGTTCGATTGCACTATCGGTTGTTAAAGCAATCAGTGATCGTGTGATTGAAACTAACGGCTTAATTGAACCGTTGAGGTCGTTAATTGTCACAATAACTTCTAGTTTAAAAAAAAAGTTTTTAAATATTTATTTTTATTATGTCATGGTTACGCCTTACATACTATAAAATTTTCTAAACACTATATGTATAAAATATTTGTAACTAGTTTATATTTAAATAAAATAAAAATTTGATTGTTCATTCATAGCATTTTTCTGAATTCATGAATTTCATTTTTTACTAAAAGTAAATACAAGATAATAATTAAGTACATTCATTATTATAACGCATAATATCATATTTATACTATGCTCGAACTCATTAAAACTAAACGTGTATATTAATAACCAAAAAATTCTCGCCTTTAAAAAAAATTTCCCGATCGCAAAAAGAAAAACTAAACAACACCTTCTCGTAAACGACCAACTCAACTTTTTCCTGTCCTCACAAACAACGCAAACCAGTTCCAGCCTCCATCGCAGGAGCAAACAAAAGTTCCTCTAAACGTGTTTTCGCTATTCGTAGATGCCTGGATTCCTACCGATCGCGGCGGCGCTTCTAGCCGTCTCGGGTCTGATCGGCCCGGCCGGCTCGTCGGTCTTCGTGGCCGACCTGGCGATGACGCGGATGGTCGAGCTGAATCCCGGCGCGCCGTTCTGCGAACTCTACCACGACCGCAGTGTCATCCAGAATATGGTCCTAAACTCCGATCCCAAGAAGGTTCGCCAGATATCCAACAATCTCGTGGCCGATCTCGAGGAGACCTGCAAGGCCTCCCGCAGCAAAGGAAAGGTGCATTTATTCGTTTCTCGCTTATCTCGATGCATTTAGATGTGTAATTGTGCGCAGTCGCTTTTTTTTATTATTATTGTTATTAGAGGTTCGTTGCATCGTGATGTAAAAGGAGAAAATTACTAGCTGGCATTGGCAGTGATCGCAGCGACATTGACCGCTTTTTGAAAGTTTTTTTCTGCCGGATTACGCGCTTGTAGGTTGTTGAGCTGATTTTAGTAGTACGTTTTAGTTATTTTTTTTTTTTATTCAAATATAAACTATGCTAGCCTTTAAATTTGAAAACGAATTTAAATTACGTATTTTTTAAATTATTTTGCATAAAAAATAGTATGGCCTATTAAGATGACGCATCAATGAAGTAGTGGTTTTTATAAATATTTATTAGTGTAACATCAGACACATTCTACTATGCAAATTCAAAATTGCAATAAATTCGACAAGTGTGTCTCAAATTGAAAAAAAAATTAACACGTTTATCAAAATATTTTACAAAAAAACATAGAAATCGTTATTTGAAAAAAAAAGTTATGAAATACAAATAGTATAATTCCTAAGACTGAGAGAAAAAATAGCGCGACCTAAACTTTTTCTAGAAAAGTCAGAATTCATAGAGTTCTGAGAAAAATAGGAGCATTCAAATTTCTGACAAAAAGAATAAAGTTCCATACATAATTAAGAATTAAAAATAACAGTTTCAAACAATTTTCAATGGAAAAAAATATTTTTGAATGATCATGAAAAAAAAACAATGACTTATTTCATTGTTTCTGATAACAAAAAGAAACAGCAGGCTATATCTCGACTACAAGGAAGAATAGGAACACAATTTAACAGCTTCTTTCGCAGAAATCGCTGATCCTCTAAAAATTCCTTTTAATTTTTACTTATCGTGTGTTTTTACGGTTAGCAATATTTAAGTTCTGTTTGTTTTCGCAAAAAATATAATTGAACCAGAATCTTTTTTTTCTATCTCGTAACTTTTTAGTCCTCTTTGGCAAACGTATCATTTTCTTTCTAGATATTTTAAATTTTATTCATCAGAGATTGAATTCTCTTCTGTTTTGTCACATTCGACGAATCCCATTAACTCTTCTCTAATTAAATCTGTCTCATAATTTTAAATATCTTCCCTAAAAACCCCTTAACCAACCCTGCAATACCGTTTCTCCGTTAATTCTCAGAACCAATCAGCGGGTGGCGGCATCATGTACCCGGGCACCAAATGGTGCGGCCCCGGCAACATCGCCAGCTCATACGACGACCTGGGCCATCACGCCGCTGAGGACACCTGCTGCCGGGAACACGACCACTGCCCGCTGACAATCGGACCGCAGCAGTGCATTCACGGGGTTTGCAATAACTCGCCGTTCACGAGGTCGCACTGTGACTGCGACGCCAAGTTTCGTCGGTGCCTGCAGACTGTGAATACCGAGGTGGCTAACACACTTGGGGCCCTCTTTTTCAATGTCATTCAGGTGACGTGCTTCAAGGAAAGACGTCCCTGCTCGCAGTGGCAAAGGTAAAATTTTTTTCTAGGGCTGATGATTTTTTTAAGGATTTGGGTGTTAAAAAAGAAATATCAGTATATAGAGTTTTGTTTGTTTTTTTATAGAGCCGGAATAATTGATTAAATACATAAGTAAATTAATAATAGTACATTTCGATACTAGTGCGAGAAAGTGATTTCAACCTCGTGTGGACGTTTGCGCCCGAGCGAACCGAGGGTGAAAAGGCCACACGAGGTTGGGTGAAAAGGCCACACGAGGTTGAAATCACTTCCTCGCTCATGTATCGAACCGTATTTTTTGGTACGACGTGTACAAAGCGAGATTTAGCATACGCTTTGTTGTTCGAGCGTGCGCGAAATCGAGCTTTGCGCACGGAGTATCAAAAAAGTAATTGTTTCATTACAAAGTACGAATTATAGAAAGTTGATTATAAAAATATTTTAGTTATATTTTCGTAAATATTATAGCAAAACTTATGAGTGGAGAAGATCTCAAAAATATATTTCACCGAATGCATGGCAACCAAGAACTACTGTTTACAAACCACCAACGTTGGACACAATCATTCGGTCGTTTAACACGTGGTTGCAGCAGTTATTTAAGCTGCCAAAAATTGCACAAACCCAAGGATAGTGATACTAATTGGTGATATAAATTGTAAATGAGAAATTTCTTTTTAGATTCAGAAGGTGGATGGTCAATGGTGAAGGGCAGTCATTTTTAACGTTTAAATTATTCTTATCATTTGCTTCATAATGTATATAATTTCTTTAAAAAAAAAATATACTCAAAGTTACTTATATAGGACATTGTAGTTTTAAAAAACTAGTATAAAAATGTACAAATAATCATTTTGTGCTTAAAACTATTCTGCAAATTGAATTTCGTGAACAGTACAAGATTTCGATTTTTTACCAAACTAATTACATTTTCATCTACTGCGTTAGTCTTAAAAAAGCTTGATTTCTTAACACTTAATGACATAACAGGTACAGCTTCCAATCGATGAACAGATCCATACAATTCTGTCCATTAAACATCGGTGTTGGTCACTCTCAATCGCCTCCAAAGAAATCAATACAAATGCTTTCCAAAAATTAACCCGTTGATCTTCTGCTTTCAGAAACGGCTACGTGGAATCTGAATGGGTCAAACTGTGCTCGCAATACAAGTTTCAGCCGAGCGACAAATACGTGCCATTGATGCCGTTGAACTTTTAAAGGACTCCAAATCGCCTATGCCTCACCGAGTGGACATTTCTTCCTGCACATAGCGGATAACAACCACAGCGCAACCAAATGATAGCTCTATGTATACTTTGGCTTACCGAGCATAGTGAATGCTGGAGAATTTACGATAGTGTGTGCGCAATATAATTTAATTTATAGAGAAAACATCATTTAACAATAGGTTTAACTCAGTTTCAAAAGCTTATATGGACGAATAGCTTTTACCTCGCACAAAAAGTGGCCTTCATTTAGAGCAATATAATGTATTTAAGAAAACCATTGCTGTACTGGATAAGAAAGTTTTAACTTGAATTTATTAGAGAATATGTGACTTGAAGATAAAGCTTTATTAAAAAGCGGAATTTTTTAATGAAAATATATTTAATTATCAAGAGTACGTTTCATTATTTTGATATCAAGTACTCACTGAAAAGGGCAGTGATTTAGTATATGGAAGAGATGAACGATTCTCAACTTTCTTCATTTATGAATTATTTATTTATAAAATATATATATATATATATATATATTAAAATGTAATACTTATTACCGTTATTCCTGATATTTAACTTACAGGAAAGTGATGTTACAATGTAATATATTACTATAACAAAAACCACATTTTTTATTAATACCATTTTGTGTTTTAGTCATACTCTCGTGAAATGAAATTAAGCTGTTATAACATAGTAATATGCTGTGAAAAAAATAATTAATCTAAATTATAATGATTATATACTTTTAAGCAGTATTTTAATGATTGCTAAAAAGCGATTTTATTTGGAATCTTTCTAATAATGCCATTTTCAAAAATCATTGATAAATAAATAATTGCGAATAAAAATAAGTTCTGTATCATTTGAGATAAATGTCTGAACAATAATTCGATGTAAATCTAAATTTTTCAACGATTTGCATAATACTGAATTTTTATAGTACATTTATTGTTTAAGTTACTGTTTTAGTTGGCATCTTTTGCAAATACTATTAAAGTAATATAATATATTTTCTTAACAAAGAGCATATTTTACAGTACATCCACTAAAAATGTATGTTTTTCTTTTATACAACGTTAGACAATTTTTATGCCTTGTGATAGAAAGAAAACTGTTTAAAATATTACTTTTTTTATATATTAACTAGAACTATGATTGCATACTTTAGTCGTAATGTTTTGATTTGTCACAATATATCTATACTTGTAATAATGAACGGTTCGTTCTGTATTGGCGTATATTTATTGACATGATATCTAGTCTTACTAATATTGTAAATATACCAATATTATAATTAAAATTATAACAAGTATGCAGTAATTGGTTAAAACATTAATAAAAAATCATTGTAAACCTATATCTGTTGAATTTTATCTTTCATTATTTAAAATTCAATAAATTTTATCAAAATATACCTTATAAATTTGAAACATTTTAAATAGAATAATTTTCTAATTGTAAATTAATCTAAAAAATTTAATAAAAATTTTGTAATTAAAACATTTGTTTGTATAAATTTATTTACTTTCTTATTAAATAACTATTTGTATATACATATAAATTAAACAAAATTATGTAACTATGAAATCTATCATTCATAAATCAGATTATTAAGTTAATTTTATAATGCATTAACATTGAGTTTATAATACAGTATAAGTATACATCGCTTGCATGCTTTTTTTTTACTTTCATAAACAAAACATTAACAATCTTAAAAGTTATCAATGTAGAAATACTTTTTTTACCTTATTTTATTTTTTAAAGACATGTCTAAGAATTTGAATCCGTATAGTATATAACTGTTATATCTTACTCTTAACACATTGCTTAAGGAAAATGAGTACTTACAAGATATTTTTTCTGGCGTTTTCAAACTAGTTATTTAAATAAACAAAAATATATTGTTGCTTAAAAATTTTCTTGTTTTTGCAGTATTAGTTGATATTTCTCATTTGTTTTATAAAAGTCATACTCGTAACTAAACCTCTTCGCACGTCACCGTTCGAACAGTAAGCATTATATTTTCATTTATGCAAATTGTAGCGTAATAGTGCGGTCCTTCCAGCAATCATTCTTTTTTATCCGTCTATTTTAG
>JAPYZA010009201.1:0-11916 GCA_030522685.1 Eupelmus azureus | reverse complement strand
AAAAAATTACACGATATTCCTGAATATATGTAGTTACAAACTAAATAAGCATAAGTGGCATAAAGATCTTACTAAACAAATAAAAAATTTAAAACAAAAAGTTCAGTTTTAATACAGAGAATTTTTACTTTGATCGACAAAAATCTGTTACAAATTATCGAAATTCTTCATTGTCTTTTCATATTATTGTGTAGTAAGTATCAACAAAGGTATATACAAAATTTTAGCTCTTTAAATGCATTGCAATGAAAGTTATGGACATATTTGTAATTACGAGTCGGATGCTCGTAAACATGAATTTTGCCGCGTTGTGCTGTTCGCTCTGAGATCGGTGTAGCAGTTATGGCAATATATGTTTAGCGACTTTCTTTATATTTTCGTGTTTCTTCGTAACCAGACGGTAAATCTAGTTTTTTAGAATGGAAATCGATTAGAATGGAAATCGAATCAGCATTAAATTTTCTGTCGTTACATATGTTTTTCGTTATCTACTTATTTTTTAAAGTACATCAAAAATCAATATATATATCTCTAATTTTATTGATCTTCCATAAGAGAGGACAGTTTTCAATGTTGACGTTTTGTTTAATATCTCAAGAACGGTTTGGTAAAATTGTCTAAAATTTTGACAGATCACGTATGCTACATACAGAAATATGTGCAGTAGTCAAAAATAAATTCCTATTATATCGCTACTCCTATCCACCCACGTCTCCTATCCACCCACGTTAGGGAGAAACAATTTTATATTTTGTGTGATGCAATAGATTCTTATTGATTTATAGATGTCTTTAAGTATGGTAATTATTGGAAAAAAGTTTGAAATTTGGTAAGTATGTACCAAAAATGAAAATATATTAGTAGATTCCTTATTAGCATAGCATAATAGTATATATTTCTTTATCTTACTTTAATACATAGAATAATATTGTAATGTAAGCAATTATTCGAATAATGATAAACATTTTATTGCGTAAAATAACTATTAGTAATTAATGAATAAAATAATTTTCCATGATACTTTATTTTGAAAAAAATTAATTAATTGCAAAAATAAGCAAAACTTCAGATAAAAGAAAATTTAAAAAAATGTATATTTATAAATCAAAATAAGAAAAAATATTACTACGTACTATCTAAAATACGTGTTCGAAAAAAGGAATACTTTCTTTGTATTTTCTGTTTGAAAAAAATACTATTTAGTTACAAGGCAATATGAAAGATACTTTTTTTTTAAGTAGTATAAGACGGAAGTAACCAGACTTGAGGCTTCATATATTTAATTTACTATATACGCAATAGTTCAGTAACAGCTCTTATCTAAATCAATTAGCAAAAACTAAGGTATATAGACTAGTATATAGACTAGTAAGTAAGAACACCTGTTATAATAGATTTTATAACTGCAACTTTTAAAAGGATATATTTTACATAAAGAAACTATAAACTTTAAGTACTTCTGTAAATCAATTTATAACTTAGGTGGATCATAAATTTCGAGATTGAGATGAACAATTGCTTTATGAATTGAATAAAGATAATAGTGCAGAGAAGCCAGTAAATTAAACGTATACATTTTTAAACAAAATCACATAAATTAAAGTACACAAACAATACGTTTAGAATGCAAAAAAATTTCATTTTTAATTTGTATTACACACAAATAAATCTTTAACAATCTCTACAATTTTGTTTGTGCAATCAATAATCTTCATAAAATTTAAGTCTATTTTTATCTTTTAAATATTTACGACCTTGTAATCGATTGCTAGTTAAGTTTAAGTAAATTGTTGACGCATTTTTGGTCAAGCTCTTATTTTATTACGTTTGTTTTTAAAACAGTTACGACGTATTATTGAACTTTATTGTTCGATGTCGCAACTCAAGCACGTAAGATCTGAACTGCAAGAGAAACTGCATAAAATCATTCCTCGGACATCCATTCTTTAAAGTAATATTCGTAATCTCGCAAAATGATAATAAAACGTAATATCTCGTAAAATCGAATCTTATTCTCTTAAAAATGTAAAAGTAGTAATAAACGAAATAAGTATTCATTCCTTTATCTACAGCCATTGCATACAAGAACTACAGATTGAAATTCCAAAGTTGAATAAGCACGCACAGCCTGTACCAGCAGGTTCAATTACCGATTCTTGCTTTATCAAAACGATGAAAAACTAAAAATCAATCCAGACCAAAAAACGTGATATCCTGCCGGTGAAAAACTATCCACTCTATCATACATTACAAAAGAGGAATCAACGTCCCACAAAAATCACGAGACAGTGCATCGAATCCCCCTGATTACAGGCCACTACGGCATGCAATTAGGCCAACAACCTACCGGCAATCGCGGTTTATTTCCACGTCCTCCTGCAATCAATCACTTCGGCCGGTTAGCGACGATGTTTTAATGTCGCAACTGCGCTCTCAAGACGATCGCGAGAAAGTCTATAGGAACAAACCTGTTCCGCATAGGCAAAAGGCCGAGGCGCAGATATCGGAGCGCAAAAAAAGAGGAAAGCAGATAAGGAGGGGTAAAAAAAGGAATCCGCGCGCTGCCGCAATAATGTCTCGGTAATTATGCGCTCCGTACTTTCGCGGAAGCCGCGCGCCGCCGCCGGGTTTTTGAACTTCGCGGACTGCGCGTGGGCACGCCGCGCGCGGCCGGAGGCGCGCCCTCACCGACGAGCTTGCGTAACTCGCTTCTGCCCGAGATGCTTTCGTCAAGGGCAGATCGCTGCCGTGGGAGTGTGTTTTATTGGGAGTGTGGTGCCGGCTGTATTGATGGTTTTCGTGATGCATTGTGAATATTATTATTGTTGTTGTTGTTATGATTGTTATTGTTATTTTTATTATTGTTAATATTATTATTACAATTTAATATCTTAGTATAATAAAATAACTGTTTAATTATAACAAGTTAAGTTTATATAATAAGCTTTAAATTTATGGTGAAAAATATTATAATTATTTCAAAGCAGTTTTATACATACAAGAAATTCTGTTATTTTACAGTCACTTATTATGTTTAATAAATGAAAGAGCACTAAAATTGTAAAGCAAATAATATTATTGAGCATTAAGTCAAATTGAGTATGCAAATTATTTGATGTTTAAAATGTTTAAATCATAATAATTTATTATGAACTGAGATGATTCAAAATTTTAAATAAATATTTTCTTCAACTTGTTTTTATATACATCAATATGTACTTAGCAATTATAGTTTATATATTAACTAATAATCTAATTGGCTAACGTGCTTAATATATTTAGCTTTAAGAAAAATCCGTTGTAATTTATTTATACTTTCTATGATTTCAGTGGATAACTAATGTGATAAATAAAAGTATTAAAAACTACACTTTCGTAGAAAGTATAATTTTACTTACATCTAATAAAAATTTTTCAAAATTGAATTAAAAAGAAAGTTTCACACTTACGAGTTATTTCAAGCAGTGGTCTTACTAAACGTATAAATACGTGCACAATTATTAATTACAGATAGATTTATTGTAAAATTTTATTGAAGATTTTTAACTAATTCTATCATTTTACATTATTTAAATAAACGTTCTTTCTAAGAAGTTTAGATTACAGCTTGAATCCTAGAAATTATACTGTATCCGCACTTGCTAGGAAAGTATCTACAGAGTACATCGTGAATGTTCTAATAAAAACCAGCTTATTAAAACATTCAAGTAAGGTCTATGAAACTACTGAATTGCTCATGTTATCTTTTGTAGCTTTGATAAAAATGATCGGCGTAAGTTATGGGCAATAGAAATATTAAAATTTTTAATTAGTTTTTTTTCTGTAATAATATACATTGTACTAAATGATTCCGTTGCTTTAATGATATACAGTACATAATTAATCATAAAACTGCGTGACAAGGAAAATTTATGTAAACTTTGTAAAATACACAAAGACATCACTCACAATATACATTTATTATATTAAAAATTTTAATTATTTGTTTCTAAGAAGGTATGGAAGGTTCCTACTTATCGACGTTCCATAATTGTACAGCTACCATTATAAATTTGCAACATTTTAAAATCTTTAATTAAAACTAACTTATTAGTAACTCATTTTAAAGTATGTAAAGTTGGAATATATCTAAAAATTTTACTTATAAATAAAAAATGAACCTTTATTTTTTGCACAATGAAAAGAAAAAAAATTTTTGAATGGCAAATAACAAAATGTAAAAGCGATACTCAGATTCAATAAACAGTTATTCATAATGAAATCTCATTCGAAGAAAACGAAAAACGGTTTGCCCTACATAAATCAAGTGCAATTTATTGCAATTGTTCAGATTCGACGTGACTTCCTTGATTGAGCGATTGCAGTAACGGCGACTCCTTTGCACAGTAAAGCCAACGCGCTTACAATATTATGCACTTCGATTAAATGTCCAACGAAATTTCCTTTCATTCGTCTAAAAATACACTTTGAAATCGCAACTCTAATTTTGATTCTCAACTAAACGTTACGAAATGAAACGGAATGCTCGCGTCTAGCTAAGCAAAAGAAGACATTGTATACAATCAAACACTGCATAAAACTTTGTTTATTGCTACTATTAAACTGAAATTACACACGCAAAAAAAAGCCAACAACTAAATTATTTCCATAAACCCATGCATACAGCAAACAGGCAGAATATATATTTTTCGCAGGCTCAACTCACCGCTACCTCAGCCGAGAACGTGCATGGGTAGTCTAAGGCGTCCGTTATCGATTAGTCTTGGCCCCTAGCTCGCGAAAAATGCGCACCTATACACACAAAGCAAAAGGGCGCGCGAGCGCAAGGATGTATACCCCCACAGCAACAAGAAGCGGCGGATTCACCTGGCCAAAAAGGAAGCGCAGGTAAAATCGAACAGAACTGAAAAGAGCCGTTAAAAAAGGTACACTTTCACGATCAAAGACACTCGCATCCGGCGCATGTGCGCGAGGTGCAATTGAGAGAAGCGAGTGAGAGAGAGAGCACTGGTACGTCTGAAAGGCCGGACGGTGTATCCCGTGGGTTCGCTCTGCCGGGCGTACGGGATAAAACTGCAGCCGAGACACGAGTTACAGTAGCTCTATCTGGTGTGCGCCCTCACCGGGCGGTGCAGCAGGGAGCTTTTGGCGGGCCACGTGACCCTCTGCGCTCGGCATTTCCAAGCTGAGAGATGTGCTCTCGGCTGTGCGAGGCTGCGTGCGTATACGGAGCGTGTGTCTGTAGATTGCGAGGAGTATAAGAGATGCTGGTTGTGGTACTGTCGCGTGGATTGGTGTGCGTTTTTTTTTGGGTTGGTGATTTCGACCGTGGAAGGTTTTTTGAGAAGCGCGTGGCCCGGTGGGGGTGGTAAGTTATCTTGATTAAGCGAATTTAGGACGGCTTTGAAAATGATGATCGGACTTTTTGATGCTGTTAAAGGTTCGCGAATGTTTTTAGATTTGTTTTATAAAAAAGTACAATAAAAAATATCAAATTAATCGGTGAAGTTTTACAACGCACACGGAGACATTTTTTTTTGAAAAATTACTAAACTTTTTGTAAAAATTAACAAAAAGTTTTTTATAGCGGTAACAGGCTATGAAAATCTAAAAAATTACTATACTTTTTTGGAATTTTTACGAAAACTTTAGTAATTTTTTAGATTTTTACCGTCTGTTACCGCTTTTTCAACGTTTAGTAATTTTTCCAAAAAAATTTTCTTGATGCACCATAAAAAGTATTTATTTACGTTAAATTTTTGAAACAAAAAAAAATTAAAAATTCTATTTACGAAAGTATAATGACAAATGTAAATTTGAAAGCATTGAAAATATAATTTTTTTTGTATAATTGTTTGAAAATCATATAGTTTTTATGAAAGTGACATATAAAAAATTATATTTTCAAGAATGAATGAATAAATTATGGTATAATACTACCATTTCAGAATAATCATTTACGGTAAATTCAGTTCATTCTTTTATTTTTCAGTTACAGTATTTAAATAAGAACTTCATTTTTTAATTCATTTTAAAAGCTAAACATTGATTTATTCAACTATTAAAAAAGTATAAATATTTCTTAAATCTTATTAACTATATAAAATGTCATGCAAATGAAATTTGATTTTACAAATCATTACTTGTCAAATCTTTAAGCACGATACATTTTATAGAATTAATAAGTAATGTCAATTTATGGGTTTTGATTGTGAATTATTTTGTTTAAGTTTTTGTAGTAGATTCTTTATTGATTGCGAATATGACTTGTCAGTAAGTCTTTTCTTGCGTTTGCGGTTCATTTAATATTTATCATTCTAAAATCATCAAAAATAAAAAAACTTCTTAACCCGCAACAAATTTTCATGGCTTTTGTTATATACTTTAAGAAAAATTAAGGGAAAAGCTTTTTTCTAAAATGTGTATAATCTAATTTAGAAAAAAATCTGAAAAATGTTATATTTTTATTTGTTTACGATTAGTTTTCAAAAACTATTATTTCAAATTAAAGAACTTAACATAACGAAAATCTTTAACTTTACCATTATTGCGACAAAGATTTAAAAAAAAATGAAATCTTACATTTCTATTATACGTTATTATGAAAAATACTTTGGTAAAGATTTTATCTGTTTGGAATTCTTTTCAATCATTTTTTGCAAAATACAAATCATTAAATTTCACATTAAATTTTTCTAAGCGCTCGAAAATTTTTGAGCGGATATAGGTTATTCATTATTATCATAATAGCCGATATTCATGATATCACCACTTATTGGTGTATAATGCTATAATATGTAGATACTTGTAATAAATCAACTACGATATAGAGTAATAATGGCACATAGTTATTACAATTTCTAATTCTAGGCGTAAATTTTACATCCACTATTACACGCAATAGTAAAACATGTTTTGCTCAAAAATCGTAAATTTAGTGCTAAGGAAGGGACCTTAATTAGAAAAGTAACATTGAAGAACACAGTACTCTTCGACTAGAAAACTGTAGATGGAAAGATAGCGTTGATGCTGCTTAGCTGAAATCATAAAGAAAAATATTAGAAAAATATTAGAAAAAAGAAGTACCTTACAAAAAAAAAAGAAAAGAATTTTTTATAGAAGTACTAAAATATATGCTCAATAAGACTGATTTTAATCAAAATTAATTAATCTGTTCCATGTACAGATTTATAGAGTATGTCGGTCAATGAACTGCTAAACCAATTTATATAAAAAATAATCATTTTGGATTCTTTGTTGATGACCATATTTAACGAATCTTTAAGTGAGAATTAAATTTGATCTTCTCATTGAACCACATATCCAGATCTCTGTCTTTTGGCACTCTTTCAAGGCTCCTTCCTTCTAGTGAATAATTATACTAACAGTTAAATTTACAAAATGTGATTAGGTGACATTTATTTAGACAAGTTAAAATTAAAACAAATCAGATTGTATTAATTTAAAAGTCTCAAAATTTTCATGAAATGAAACAGTATCCTGTAACTCTTTGAAGCATACATTTTTCCAAAAATATCACTTTTTTGTATTTTTTTTGTTTAACAATAACAATAAATATTTATGTAATATTTTTTTCTACGTTTCCTATCTCAGCTACTAATAAGATGCAAAAGATTTGACACAAATATGGCCAAAAAGTGATAAAATTTAGTTGGTCCTTTCAGGGATCATCATTTCGCCAACGGTTAAGAAAGTTTGAAAACGAAAAATTTTACTATCATTAATGAATAATAAGGAACCTTTGAAAACACAAAAGTTAAGTTATAATTGAATACTATGAGTAATTATATATCTCATTCAGTAGTACTTGAATAAAAAAGCCGCAGCTAATTCATTGACCCGTAGCTTCCTCAGAATTAATTTATTGTTTCTATATGTATATTGTACAGTTTAAATATTAGCTTTTTTTGAATGATCGACATTTTTATTAAAATTTGCAAATTTTGTAGTGCTGAACATATTAAAAGCTGAAATTGTAGGTATATTAACTTTTAAAATATCTATGATTTCTATTTAAAAGTTATGGATTAACGGGGCATTATAAAATTTGATTATATATTAAATATAAAAATTTTTCATATCAATTTCGTCACATAAAAACTTAAAAATTTATAAATAAATATTCAAATAGATATCACACACACGCACACGCACACGCTCACGTACGCACGCACGCACCCACGCACGCACACACACACACACACACACACACACACACACACACACACACACACACACACACACACAATTTTACTATTACGAAGCTTCCTCTATGAGGAAGTAAAATATAAATATTGTATTCTGTTACATCTCAGTTCTCTACTCCGTTACAACTCATCTAAATGAATTCTATAGAAACGAAGACCAGATAAATCAGAATAAGAATCCTAAGCAAATAACTCTAAATTAGTTCATATAATTCTAGTAGTGATCATAAGAAAATCTAGTCAACAATTCGATTTTCACAATTTTATTTATTTATTTATTTATTTATTTTTTAAATCAAGAAAATACGTCGTTATATAAAAATAGTATATTAGAATACCTGTGACTAAGTAGGTCATTATTCCACGATATGAGCATATCGCCCGAGCGAAGCGAGCACTGAAGTCACGAGTATCATATGTTATTTTACATTACAAGTGCCATAAATACGCCGTCTTCAAATTTTTAAAATTTCTGACTACTATTAAATTTTTTCATTTATTAATATTCATATATTTTTATATTCATAATATTTAAGTTCATAATTTAATGTAGCGTATACTTATTGTTTAGATACATTGACCGTCACTAATCGTCACAGTGCGGTCTGCTCACGATGCGCATGCACCAACGGCCTCTACATTACTATACAGTTCAGACATACCAAAATATAGATTTGACGTATGATTGACGGAACAGCGGAAATGCTGATGAACGTAAATTCTTTCATTTATAGAGCGCTGAACCGCAAGTATTATTGCCGGAATGAAACACTATTCTAGGCTTGACTATTTGGACTAGGTCAAGTTGACTCAGATCGATGTAAGTCAATGTGTCCTGGTCTCCGATCCGTGGTTGACTAAGGCCTGTTGCACGCAAAAAGACATAAAGACAGTCGAAGGTACAATGAGCATCTGTGAGTCTCAGTATGCATCAGTATTTCTTGATATTCCTCGCTTTACCTTGCTTTCCTTTGGAGCACCCATAGCAGCTTGCTAGATTCTAGGATTAGCTGGAAAGGTAGTATAAGGTTCCGAAAAGACAGAAATCTTAGAATCTGGCTTCAATCTCCAATTGGTCCTAATAATTAGCGATTTTTTTCCTTCAAGTTATTAAGAAAAAATGAAGTCTGCCTATTTTTCTTGAACCGATAGTAGTACTAACCGAATGACCTAAAAACATTACACGATATTCCTGAATATATGCAGTTACAGACTATATGAGTGCAAATAGGATAACTATATGAACACAAATAGGATAACTATTTTATTAAACTAGTACAAAATTCAAAACAAAAAGTTCATTTTTACCACAGAATTTTTTCTTTGATCGACAAAAAAATTTTACAAATTTTCAAAATTCTTAATTGTTTTCTCATATTATTATACAATAAGTATAAAAAAAGGTTTGTACAAAATTTCAACTCTATAAGTGCACTGCATCAAAAATTCTAAATATATTTATAATTAGAAGCCGGACACTCATAAACATGGATCTTGCGGCGGTATACTCCAAGTATCGGTGCAACAGTTGTGGCATTATATTTTAAAGACTTTCTTGACATTTTTGTATATTTCTTTTCTTACGGTATCGCTTAAATAATATTATTATCTATTTTTTCTCTTTAAAATTAAACAAATCTATGGACGCTGTCTCGAATTTCTTATCTACTGAACGATTACGTGAGAAAAATGCTAAAGATTTTAGAACAGCGTCGTGAAAGCTCTGAAAGTATCTCCGATGCACTTTTCTAATTTGCAATAAATAGGCCATTCACTCTGCAAGTTCTGGACAATGTCTGAAAAGCTTTATCTTATTTTTCTCCACACGGCACGTAAAGTGCGTACTGTACGCCCTGCGGACGAATTCTACAGCACGCATTTTACGCCCCTCGTGGAGAAAAATAGTATATCACAACGAGTAAAAGGTGAACTCGAACAACAATTAAATGTTGAAAAGAAGCAGTATGAAGATTGAAACTTAAAAATTCAAGCCTGAAAGAAGAGCGGGATTCTTTGGCTGCGAAGCTGCAGGAACAAAAAAAATTAACGTCTGCAAATGAATTGGCAATTCATACACTTAATAGTCAAATATTGGTCGAAAAAAAAGAGATGCAGCAAGTGAAAGGTGAACTCGAACAACAATTAAATATTGAAAAGAAGCAGTATAAGAAATCGATGGCTGAATTTCAAAGATTGAAACTTAAAAATTCAAGCCTGGAAGAAGAGCGGGATACTTTGGCTGCGAAGCTGCAGAAAAAAAAGAATTGGCAATTCATACACTTAATAGTCAAATACTGGTCGAAAAAAAGAGACGCAGCGAGTAAAAGGTGAACTTGAACAACAATTAAATGCTGAAAAGAAGCAGCATGAACAACTGTTAAAAGAGTTAGATGCAAAAAAAGAGTGATTAATGAGTTTTTGGTTATGCTGGATAAGGAAATTAATTTAAATTTAGCTATAATAATATATATTTTTTTGGAAAAAAAACTTCCCAGTGAAGAAAAATATTCAATACATCTTAATAAGCTTAAAAAATTACAACAAGGGAAGTAAGTAAAGAAAGCCTCAGACTGCATTTTCGTCACAACTACGACATTCTTTACTTTTACTTCCTAGGTGCATAATATTCAATTAAAATAATATGTGATACATTATCGCTGCATATTAAACTATGATCAATATATTATATTATAAATTTTTAAACTGCACTTATAAATGTATTTGAACACGGAAACAATTATTATATATTGAATAAAAATATTTACTTATCTCATCTGTAAGAAAATGATGACAATATGTATAAAAATGCATTAGAAATAATTAAATAAAAATTCTCATTGAGTCGTTAAGAGTATCTATTCTTATATATACATTCGATCGGTCTGAATTTCCCGAATCGGCCGCAATAGCGTCGTAAGCGCCGAAGGCAAGGGTGACAAACATGCAGTCTGAGACATTCTTTACTTTTACTCCCTAGGTGCATAATATACTATTATGATAAAACAATTGTAAAGACTCTCTGCACGTTTAAATTCTCACGCCACATTGTCAGTAGGCAGTAGAATCTGGTTCGCGCGCTCGTCGTTAGATGGCGCACACCCATCTCCGGCCGTCACGCGGTAGGAATGGCGGTCGCGGGTATATATAGGACGATGGCCCGGTCCGCACCGCTAAGGCTACGAAGTGAATAAAAATTAGTGTTGAGTATAATCGCAGGCGATTCAACATGAAAATAGCGTGCCTCAACGAAAAGTCGGCATCTACCAATGTCTTCTTTATGCTGTCCAAATCGGCTCCGCTGGTTCCCAGGGTTTCTATGAACATTTCGATGACATCCCTATCGAATTTTTCCAGCTCGGTACCTACCATCTTCAGAGGACTCTGGTCTTGATTATTTGTTAAACAGACATCGGCTGTCGTAAAGGATGCAGTTGCCGTGGAGCTAAACAATCACCGAAGCGCCAAGTTATTGGTTGGCTATACGGCGCGGAACGCGGATTGGGCAGGTGTGTGTGTGGGTCGGCCCGGCTTCTTCACAGCGGAGCGCCTACTGTGGAGAAACCCAGGATGGCGAGGCTAGAAACCCCTGGAACACCGAGGTGTTCGATAGCCCAAGGCGGTTCCCCGATCAGTGACAAGACGCCTCGGGTTCCCGAAATGCTGCTGCATAATCCGCATTTTTTCCAAC
>JAPYZA010009199.1:0-10570 GCA_030522685.1 Eupelmus azureus | reverse complement strand
ATTTTTCACCGATCACTCAAACCGAAACCTCATAACGGAAAAACCAACCCAGCCATGCTAATTACACTTTCAATTCTTCTCAGCAAAAAAGGCACTCGCTAAGCGTCCACATCTCTACCAGCGCAGCAATCACCCGGTTCTTTATAACAACAAAAACACTCGCAATTAATCTACCCTCGAGCCCGTGAATGAAAGTCAGGCAGCAAGAAATGTCAGCTGTGTGTGTATACCTGCACGCGCGCGAGTGATGCAAATAGCGCGATTCCTTGCCTATACAGGAAAGTAGCCGCGGCGGCACTGCCCCTTATTTGTTTAATCCTGGCAATAAAACAAAACCGCCCATTCACTCGGCGGACATGAATCAGCTCGATATTCTGCATTGCGATCTCGGGGGAGAGATAAAATCGAGCCGGCGCGGGCGAGTTTATCCTTGAGGGGACTGGCTTGCAACCTATGACACCGAGGCTAGGTGTAGGTTTATTGCTGCTTTTCTTCTGCGGTAATTTGATGTAGTTTGTGAAGTGGAGTTTTTTTTTATGCCTTTCACTTTGTTGTTGATGATTAGAGATTGTGGGTTAAATGTCATCGGTTGGTGATGATTGGTTTTGTTGTATGTCACAAATTTATGTATTTTTAATATAATGGTTTGGAATTTTGCTAAAGTTATCTTGTAGTTACGGAACAGAAGTAGTAGTAGGCAATAATATAAGGCACTTTTGATATTTGAAGAATTCATGTTCAACTGTGCAACTTTAATTAAAGTTATCCGTTAACATAATCAACTAAGTGAGCAGTCACTATAATGATGGTTGATTATTAATGCTTCCAAAGTCTTAAAAAGTGTAGTAATATAATTTTTGTAATTGCAAATAGAACATTTAGATCATAAGCTTTATACAGAATAAATTAGGATCCATTGAAAATAAACTATGTTTTTTATCTACGGATGTATTAAATTATTTATATTTATAAAAATGTAAAATCTCATCAACGTTTTTAATATAAAAGTAATTTTATTATACAATTAATTTTCTTATATCACACAATTTTATCGGGATATCAATAAAAATAAAATTTTAATTGCAAAATACATTTAATTCAGTATACCCATAAATTATCTCGATATATCTGAAAAAAAATAGAAAATATTTGACTTTTGAACGCAAGTATAATGAAAACAAACCGTGAACATTATTGCAAAAGAAAACGTTATTTTCATGCATCGTCTGAACTTTAACAAATCAATTTACCCATTACCACTTACTTACAAAAACCATCACAACTCTGTAACAATCACCGTTCCAAAACTGCGATTTACCATCCCTCGCATAACCAATCCGTTTTTATCCACATCCAGCTGCGCGAAATAAACCCGCAGCTCGCCCCCTCTTTTTTTTGCATCGCAACGAAACTGCATCACTTTCCTTTATTGCGCTTAAAATTGAGCCTGCGTACTCCTCGCCAGCTCCGCGGAATTTGAAATTTAATCGTCCGCTTAAAAATTCGAGCCCGCCTCTCCACTCAATCTCATATCTATTCCGCGCGTGTAGTCGGCTTTTCGTCTCCCTTTTCTCTCCGTCCGTATCGCTTTAACTTGCCTCGTTTTCTTTTCATTTCGCTGCTGGTGGTCATCTGGCTGCGGCCGTGTATTTCGCTTTTCTTTTGCGCGTCGCCGGATTCTGCGCCGAGCTCTGCAAATATTTTTTCTCGTTTTACAAATTGCCGTTTCAGCGTTAATTTTAGCGCGCTTTCACCATAGCTCGGACTCGCTTAGCTCGATTAAGTGTTTTTGCGAATTAGCGGGCTCTGAATTATGGAGGATGCTGATAGATTTGAAAAAGTGTCGGGGCATTGACTTTCGTCTGGGCATGTAGTTATTGAGCTGATCTAATTAGTGTTTATAGAGTAAAAACAGGTGATGTGTTTTTTTGGCTTTCATCATAAATTTTAAATGAAAAGCTACAAACCTTGGTATACTTAGGGTTCAGTGTCTGATTATATCGGTTTTCACTATGTTTCAAAGAAGCGAATCTCCATTCATTAATTTCAACATCAAAGTCCAATCTTTGTAACGAAAAAAATCAAAATTTTCAACAATGTCATTTCAACCCACATTCATCGTACAAAATTTGCACGACACCACCTTCTCCCATAAACCTCATCCTTCCAAAAAGAACCTAACAATCCCTCCACCATATCCTAAAGAGACAAATCTCTCACCCGGACAAACCCAACGAATCCACGCGTCCCTCCCAACCTCCTCCACCAATCCCCCCAAAAGCAAGAAAAAAATCGAAATCAAAACACGCGCATCTGTCGAGCTCTCTCATCAGCGATTCAGCTCGTTCCTCCCCAGAATTTCTCTTTCTCTCCTTCGTTTAGCGCTCGCCCGAATACATGCATAATTCGCGCGCATCCTTTTCATCCCCCCGCGCGCTCGGCTATATCCTCGCATCTTGCCTTTCTCCCTTTTATCTCCTTTTAAAGCTCGCGCGCGCGCATAGCGCGAGCTGCATAAAAGGCAGGTATATGCTCGCTCGTGTGCGTATGTATTCGCGTGTTTCGCGAAAGTCTCCATAACGCGAACGCGGACGAGGAATATCAAATGCGACGCGTTTTAAGAGATGTTGTTTTGAGAGCGCCGAGTCTGGCGCTATGGTCGTTCCCACGAGTGGGATGAGGAGGTTGGAGGGAGAGGGGTGTTTATTTTGGATTTGGGTGTGCTTGATGGGATTGGTGCGTGGAGGTTTCCCGCGGGGTTGTGTGGGGGAAAGTTTGTTAGTTGGATTTTGTAGTGAGGATCGGATTAATGGATTTTGTGGGGTTTTCTGAGAGTTTGTAATTCGGATTTTTTTTCTTGAAAATAGACGAAAGATTTTTTTAGTAATGAATTTATTCAAATTACTAACAACTCTTTTTGGTATGGAGAATTGTTAGTTTTATCATTTGTCAAGCTAGTATCCAAAGCTGTTAGCTGTTATAGTTTGATATCTTGTTCAATTGCAAAATGTAAATGCAATTAATATTTACATTAGTCAAATCTAATATAAGTAATTATATAAAGAATAATAAAATAATTTGGGTTGATATTAATAAAAAATTTGCTTGAGTTATATTTTTATTATTTAGATTCATTTTTTAAATAACAATAAATTTATGGGTGGTTTCGGAATCTTTCTCTGGATTCAGAAGCTCAATATTATGGAGAACTTGTGTCATTTTAATATGGAAATAAGAACTTCAAAACTAATTATGAACTTTAATATTGACGAAAATTTAATAAGTTTCATAATAAGTTTAATTCTTAATGACTATCTCAAAATAAATATTTACCTCATAAAAATAAGTTTCTTAATTTAGCTTATTTATTTTCAAAATAATCTTCAGTAAACAAAATTACTTGTTTAAGTTTTGTAATTAAATTGTCGTCTTAGACTTGTGACTTTACATTACGCTTAGTATAGGTGAACAATAATTGGTTAAAGAATTTTTTTTTTTCATGTCGAAATCTCCTATTTACCTATTAGCTAAATATTTTTAGTCTAACTATTTCGTATGTAACTTCGATAAAAGTATCGCAGATGAATATTGTGAAAATATTTGAATGTTATACACCTACTGAGAAATAAAATTTAATTTATTACTATCACGCGGTCCTATCTAAAATTATATTGATTTTTTTAGATTATTCTACTCTCAACAATTTAAATTTACTGTAAAGGTGTTTTTAGTTTATGCGGGTGGGTTGATAACATAAGCTACTTCGGTTATCCACTGTAAAAGAGCAGAATGTTTGAAAATAATAAATTTACCAGCGAGTCACATAAATTAGTTTTTCAAAAAAAAGTAATAACTTCAGCGATGATAATTTTTGATATCTTTGATGCGTTTTTATGAAAAATAATTTAAATTGCAAAGAATAAATACAGTATACCATTCTCTATAATTTTCATTAACTAGTATTGAATTTCACGATTCGATTTACTCTGATTTTTTTAATTCAACCTGTTCTACAACTTAGTTTTTGGGAGAAACAAATATTTCCTAAAATTAATATACTGTCCCGTACAAAAATAATAAACTATTAAAATCTAAAAAATGAACAAACTCTTTAAGAAATTCTAAGTAAATTTGTGTATATTAAAAAAAAAAAAATAACTATAGATCTAGTAAAGATTCCTAGAAAGCTTGGCAATTTTATTGGTATGTGCAATCTGTTACTGCTTTCTGAAAAACAATAGTAATTTTTCCAAAATATAATCAATCACAAAGTCCATAAAAAACCTTCCCATTACTTCCTTTCCTCTTAATCTTACCAAAAAACACTCCCTAAAACCCCTCGCAAAACCGTTCGGCACCCCCTTAAAAACCTCCAACCCAACCAAACCGCACACTCCTGCAAAAAGCACAGATCCTGCAAACCGGAAAATATACCTACTCCTCGGAATATTAGCCAGCGCGGGAGAGTCGGCACGTGTATAAACGAGAGAGAGAGAGCAACAAAACGCGTAGAGCTAGCGTGCGAAAACGAGCCAGTGTGCATTGTACCAGGTCTTTTTGCACGAGCAGTCTTGGAGCTCGCCGAGAGTCTCCGTGTGCTGTTATTTTCAGGGTAATCTGCGCCGTGCCGTCTACGTGCTCACGAGGCCCTCTCTCTGGCTGGCTTCTTCGCGTCTCTCTTTTGCGACGTTCTCTCTCCTTTTTCCGTTTCCGCGAGCTCTTTTCTTTGGCGCTTGTGCGCGCGTGGTCCCGTGGGATCCGAGATGTTGATGGTTGGATAGGCAGAGAGGTGAAAGTGGGAGGGTGAGGATGGGTTGTGGGATGGAGTGAGGTTTGTAGAGATGTTTTTATTGGTATGTATTGTTTTGGTGATAGTTTTGGGATGTGTTAAAAAATGGAAATCTGGAGTGTCATTCTCTAGTAAGTATACGTATATTTAGAATCTGAGAATCAAGACTAATAAGCAAATTACGAATGAAAGTGAGAAACTATCGAAAGTTGACTATGAAATAATAATACACTCGTGTTTCGTAATAGATCTGTATCAATTTTTTTTAATTACTAAAAAGTTTTGTATTCACCAGACGAAAAGAGCCATTTAAATTATGCTCTGCCATTCACACAAAAGGATACTGATCTTCTGAATAAATAAACACCACGATTCAAATGAACTTCGGAAACATAGAGAAACAGTATAGCTTATTTTCTCCTAAGAAACAATGAATTCAGAAATCTTCTTCATGTCATTTCAAAAAATTCCCATAATTTAATTTTAAAATAATTTATACACACATAGAATACACGACAAAAGGCTTTCTAATAATAATAAAATTAGCATGTTAGACATCCCTTGTCCTTTCTCTCACTCAAAACTATTGTCTACCAATAATTTTTCAAATACATATAACTACACATTAGACCCAGCAACTGTCTATTTTCTCCTTATAATCACCACCCCCCTCTCAAACCTCTAAATTCCCCAGTACCCAAACAATCAGCGCTATACTCTCCCGCACAAAAATGTTTCACGAAGATCCGGCAAGATAAGCCGAGCAAACAATTACGCTCATTATCCCGACATACGGTACAGCGAGTCTTTCTATGTAAACGAAATTAACGTTATTGCCTGCCAAGACACGAGAGAGGCTCGTTCGCCGGGGGAGCGCCGAGAAGACATAAAAGTGCGGAGAAACGCGCGAGCATAGCATGGGAGAGAAAGACGGAGGAAGGAGGAAGTGGCGGTGTAGAAGAAAGAAGAGAAAAAAAAGCGGCAGGCACGAAGAGAGGGTCGGGAGAAGAGGAGAAAACCGTTTTATGACATTTGCCACGGAAACAAGTAGCCGGCTATCTGCTGGCTGAGGTGTGGTTAGAGAGAGAAGCGAAGGAGAGATGAAGGGATTTGCTTAAGTGCTGCTTTTCGAATTGCCGAGTGTGTGTGTGTGTGCACGATGCGGACCGACCGCACGACGATTTGTCTTTAATAACGCGATTCCGTGAGGTATTCCGTAACAGTATCTTGATTTTTCCGTGAACATTTTTCGGGATGGAGATTGCTTTCTTAGGCTAGGAATTGAGGGTTGGATCTGCGCGCGTTTAAATTTGCGGGATTGAAGGATTGGGTTTTTGTGCTGGGTTCTGATTGGACTGGTGGTTGGTGATGGTTGGAAGAGAGTAGAGGTTAGTTCGTTAGTTTGGTCCTATTATTTTTGGTGTCATTTGGTTTGCTTGTTCTGATCCCGTTTATCCATTTCAGAATCCCTGGTAGAAATGATTCCGGATAATAGCCAGTTAATGGCCAGTTAATGGCTAATAAAATAGAAAATGTCCAAAAAATAGCCATTCCATGGGCTGGAATTGTGAAATTTCTACTAGGGTAATTCATATTCTTCAACATTCACACCTTCAGATAATAATGATAAATGTCATTTGCCAGATTTTGATATATCAACGGAAAATTTAAACTGACGATAGGTACTTTGAGGTCCGTTCTTTATAATACAGTAATATTTTTTTTCTTAAATCAAATTCAAGAGCCAGTGGCCTCAGAGGATTAAAATTAGTATATAAAAAGCTCTACAACACAGTACTTTAAGAAACGGTCGCAACGTTGCTTTTCATTCAGAATCATCCATACTCCACAATCCTCTCTCAATCCTCGCACCTGAATTCTCCAGATCAACATTAACCGGCACATCATAACAAATTCCACCGCCGCACTTGCATCCCGTAAAAACAATTCATAACGAGTTCATCGAAATCAGATAACCACAAACCCATCAGCGTCTAAAAACTTCGTCTCCGCATTAATAAAGTCCCGTTCTCAGCCACTTCTCCCGCGCCGACTATTCCCACTGCAACTCGCGCAAAACAGCTTCGCTAGAAAAACGACTTAGCTTCCCGCGCGCACGAAAAAAGAGGTTATGTTCCTTCCGTGCGCGCCTTATATGCCATACCGCGCGTGCGCGCGAGGGCCACACATCCGGTGCGCGTGTGATCACGTATATATATTACTGATGGTTAAAATCCATTTGAATGCCGGACGCGTGCGGGATATAGTCGAAATTCTGGTGCGTTTTACGGGAGGACGAACGAGAAGGAATTTCGATGCGCGAAGTTTTTGGTTGGGAGAAATTGAGGAATGTAAAAGGTTGTAAATGGAGATGTTTTTGGCTCGTTGTTTGTATTTAAATTGCGGGAATGGATTTTGAAGTGCTTACATCGATTAGTTTGTGCGTGAAAGCTTTTTCAATGGTTTGGTAACTGTTTGTATAAATTATAGAGGTTGAGTCAATACTAAAATGTAAAAGTATTGAGCAATCTGTAATTATTGAAATTATGTAATAATATTATAACTAATTTTCTCAATTTACAATTAGGCAGTCGGCAGGGCTTGTTACTGTCTAACATTTTTAATTTTTCAAATTACTTTTTAAAAAAATAAAGCGCTTGTACAACTCGAAACATTCTTAATACTTAAAGCTTTAAAAATTGACGTGACAGTTTTAATTCAATCTAATTATTTCACAGCTTGCGTTCACACGAATATAGCTATTTTTGCTTATAACTTTTGACTTTAGAGATACAATCTAAAATTTCAAAATGAAATCGACTCATCAAACAACCTTTTTTTGAACTACAAAAAGAACAACTTGTATAAAATTTCAAAACTGCACATACTCTATTCTCACGTAAACCAAAATCACACCCATCCTCACACCTATTATCATAAACCAATAGTCCCCCATTCTCCCACATCGAACTCCCAGCCACCAAACGAAAGAAAGCCTTGCTCTCTACTCTCCAGCAATCAGCGTTCTCTAACACTACACGAGCTTAAAACAAAAATAAAAAAAAAAGGAAGCACCTACCTCCGCACAAGCTCAGAAGGAGAAAGGAATGCGCCGAGCGCGCAACAAGTAGGAGAACTCGACAAAAGAGAAAACGCGAAAGAAAGTGCAGCGGGCTCGAGGAGAGCAAGAGAGAGAGAGAACGAAATCTATATATCGCGCGAGAGCGCGCGCTGCTCAAATTGGAGCAGGGCACGCAAAAATCGCTAAAAATAGTGTGGGAAGAGCGCCGGTAATTGCAGGTCGAAACCTCCTCTATATACCTGGGAGCGCTACCTCTAAGACCGCTCCATTGTGCCGGACGAAAGTCTCCTGCGGGGGCTATATCTTCGCATTTTTTTATAATTTCTCCGCTTGAATTCTCCTCTCTCTCTCGCCTTTTTTTTTCTAATAACCACGGCACCCTGTGGGAGTCGCCCGGGGCGCGTTCCGAGAGGAATCGTCGGGGGGCGACGTTCGCACGAGATCAATGACTTGAGAGTGGACGACGAAAACAGGGTGGCAAGTGTCGGTGCCGTGTAAAAATCGTTTCGTTGAGAGATATATATACAGCGGTTTAACGTGGCTATGGTGTGTACGGTTTGAGTGATGGGTTCAGGAGGCCAAAATTGTTGGTTCTTGGATTAGCAAAGGCGTTTTGTTTGAGGGAGAGGATCGTAGGGTTTTATAAGGTTTTGAATTTTCTGATAGGAAGGATAATAAATATTATTAAGCTGTTTAAATTATAGATAATTTAGAGCATTAAGTATGAAAAGCTTTTTATGTATTTAAATATTTATCACATTTTCACATTCACATTTATAATTTGATACTAACTTTCTCCTATAATTACTTTAATTATTCAATTATGCTCACACCATAATTTCGAGACCTGGTTATTGATAAAGTTAATGCTTAAGGGCCTTTGTAAGTACATGAACTCAATGTTTCGAAAGTAATTATTTAAATAAACCTTCCGGGAGTTGGCTTCCGTGTACGATGAGTATGCCAAATAATATAATGTAATTTCTTAAGCGCCATTGGTGCAACGGTTTATTTTCAAGATGGGAACGAAGGTACAGTTAATTTTGTTGTTTACTTGTATGCATATGAATTCTATATATATTTGTACTCTCGAGGGTATATAAATAAAACCGTAAAAAAATTATTATTCAATTTCCTTTTTTAACGATCGTTTTTTTTTACTTTCAAAACTCAATTAACTTTTTGAACTTGTAATCTCTTATAATAAATGTTTAACGATTACTGCACTTGTAAAAAAAAAGAAGAAAAAAATGTCACACAGTTATAAAAACAATGACTCGACCACTCAGTTATGCGAGGAATCAAAATTCCTGCTGCATTAAGTGCTCATAAAATTCAAGTGATAACAAAAACACCTGTAAGCTTACAACACCATACCACCCAAACATTCCACAGCCAAACGCACATAACCAAAAAACCAACCATTCTGTAGTCAGCGTCGCTACAGACACATAAAATTAGGTGTCTCCGATACTGACAACTCCTATACGGAGGCATCATTAATAACCACAGGAGATCATCGCAATTTTTTTTTCGTTTTATCAGGAGAAAAAAAACAAGAAGCGATAGCCGCTTCGAATTGGACTTACCATTTTAATGGTATCGCTGCGCAGAGCCTTTTGAAGGGCTGCCAGATCGGCTTCGTGACTCTCATGCTGGGCCCGTAGCTCCGCTGCTCGCGCCCTCGCGGATTCCTCGGCAATCTGTAAGCAGAAAAGCAATTTTTTGTGATTAGGTGAGCGCTGATAGTAGATTGAAGAAAAGATTTTGGAAGTGGTTTGATGGATGGTTTTTGAAATTTTAATGTGTGGTTGGTTCCACTTTTGGTAAAATTCAGTTTAGTATTTTTACGAGGAGAAATAATCTTTTTTTATTATTAAATTACGCTTTTTTATCCAAAAGTTTTTCTAATAATAACATTGAATTACTATTCATTTTATCTAAATGCAGTTATGCATAATGCAGTTAAAATGTGGCTTCTATTTACAAAAAAAACTAAACCATCCAAGAAGGAATTTTAATTTTTCAAAACAGATCCACAAATGATAAAACGTGATCGATTAACGCTCCGATCCGCTCGGAAATTCCAGGTAGACGCGAGTCTACAGATCAGCGATCCCGCGCGATGGAAATAAAAGCGATGGAAGCCTAGCGATTTAAGCCCCGCAGGTCAGGGTCCCATAAACAAAGCAAAATGCTGAGGTCTCCTATAGCCGTTCATTAGCCAAATGAATCATCGCTATGGAGTTTGGGGGCTGCTGCACTGGTCTGCAGCTTGTAATTTATACGCTCGGCTCGGAGCATTATGATTCAGAGCGAATCGAATGGAGCAAATGACCTCACCCTTTATTCATTTCAAATTTTTTGCAGCGCTAGCAATTTTACTGGTATTTTCAGGGCTGATTTTAGTTGTGATGATTACGATTGGATTAATTAATAATCTCATTTTTTATTTTAAGCAATAAACTACGTGTAACAATTAGGTAGAATATTAACAATTAGGTAGAATAATTTTAATTTAATAATTATAAGAACCTAAAAAATAGCAGACCCGTGCCGAGGCCTGTTGGGACATGCGGACTGCACATACTGATAGAAAGAATACTTAACAGTTAAGTCGGCGACTTAACTGTTAGGAAATGGCGTATTTGAATCGAAAAAAATGGATGAAATTTCCATTTCTTAATAGTTAAGACATG
>JAPYZA010009193.1:2101-15245 GCA_030522685.1 Eupelmus azureus | reverse complement strand
ACTCCTGAAAGTTACTTTAAGGATTAAAACCTACATTTTAAACTTTTATAAAGATTAAAATGTAGGTTTTAAACTTTTTACTTCCAGATTTCGCACTTTGGAGTTTAGAGTGTAAAACAAAACTATTAACTTGCATTCCAGTGAAAGGTTGTATAGTGAAATTGAACGTATCACTGAATCTTTATATTTAAATGTAAATTCTCTCTCCTTCTCTCTTCAGTGGAAATATACATCAGTTCTTCGAATATCTAGTGAACTTTCTCTGCCTGATAAGCGTTATATAAATTGAAATAATGAAGGGCATAATCAAATGATCAGATCTTGATATCTTGATAAATCAACTGGAAGCGTTAAGGAATAGAAATTGTATATAACTCAATTTTTCTATTATTTATCTTTTTGTTGATATAGCCTATCTAAAGCGAGATTTAGCAAATCCGTTTTTATTCAGTAGTATATCAGTTCTAAAATTGTTGAGCTTCTCCACCATCATCACGAATTGCAGTTCCCAGCATCCCTGCAAAATTAAGATTGCAAAATCAGTCAGCTCCCTATCACACGCTCCAACGATCACCTATAATCCACACTTGCATACATGCACACCCAAAAATGTCAGGCCCCAGCAATCCAAACCAGCCAATCTCCGTAACATCTAATAAGAAATTTCACGCTCGAGCGCGAGCACGACGTCTCCACTATATACGCCACACACCAGAATTCCTACTTTTGTCGGGAAAAAATTCCAGATGTCTCTCGCACAAACACAGCCAAAGCGTCTCTGCAGCTGAACAGCAATTAATCAAGAAGCGCGCGAGCGTGACCCCAGAAGCGCGCGCGCGCAGGTCCGAAACCACTCAAATTAATTTCAAGTTCCCCACCCCCGCATGCGCGGAATTGACGTCCGATTCTCCTCCTTTCGCGCGCTTTTCGCATTATTATTGCCGCGGCGCGCGACAATAGCTGCTCTCCTTACGCTCGGCTGGCTCCTTGACTGACGGAACACGCTGTAGTTCAAAACTGGTGGCCGACCCTCCTCGCACGGGAAAATGGAAGTGAAACGAGCACTACATGTATAAGGCAGAGTTGCGCATGGCGCGCGAGTGACAGGCGCGGATTGACGAACAAGTGGCATTGTTAAATCGTTTTTAGATTCGATCTCTGTCTCTCTTTCTCTCGGTAAGCGCGCATCTTTCCCTGGGTCAACGCATCTGTGTATGTACTGTTGCTGCAGGGATGAGTCATGACGTTTGACACGCTTGGAATCACGTGTCTCGCCTCGATGAGCGCGTGTATATGGCTGTACTCTGTGGACAAGTGTGTGCTGCAATGAGATAAGATAGGTGGAGCGGAATTAGTGTTAGAGAATTGGCGGTGTATTCCATGTTTTTTTTTACTCTGAGTACGGGATGAATTGTTATGATTTTTTGAGGAATAAATTTATGGTGAAGTCAAATAAATTATTGAAAATATTGTTATAAAATATTATATGAATTTTTGAATGGCATTCATAATTGTGATCATTTTTTTTAACGACTGTGTTTTAAAATTTTAAAATATTTGATTTTTATTATTTGTTTATAACAATAAATGTTTTATTCATATATTCTTAATATTTTTTATTAACTACTGGTTGTGGTAGGATTGTTTATTATTATTATTCAGCGTGATGTAAAAATAAAAATAAATATGAATAATAAAATGAATAATAATTTATTACTTATAATAATGAGGAGATTAGTTTATGTTTAAAAAATTTGCTAATAATACTCGTAATAATTACTATTTTATTTATTTAAGTATTTTGTGACCATTTATCTATTATTATTTAATAAAGATTAATTAATTTTGTGTATATGTAAAGTATGCTATTAATATAATTAAATAAATATTTATTTACAATGTCATTAAACGAATTAAGTGAACAATCAATAAATAACAAATATTTGATGTTGAATTTAATATTTCTTCACATATTAAAAAAATATTCTAATTTAATGAAATTTTTTATAAAAATAATTATTTAAATAAACAAAAAGTGAAAATTGATAAAATTATTCGTTTTATTTACAGGTTCAAATAGCAAAAATAACTTTTGTTAAAAAAAAAAATATTCCTTCGAGCCGGATTTGAACCAGCGACCTATGGATTTCCGTTTCAGAATACAACCAACTACAGTCCACCGCTCTACCAACTGAGCTATCGAAGGCTTGTGACTGCACAGCGCTCAGAGACGTACCTAAGGCGCCGCTCTCCCCACCACTTCTTTCACTTACTATATTTAGCTGGAGCTTCTTTTTTTCATTTGAATAATCCATTCAGGTAACATCTAAACTACTTAAGCAATTATTAAAATATTAATACTATACAAAATTTTCAAATTTACTAAAAATCGCACTATCTATAAATAAATATAGATAAACTTTAACATTGAAACTACTCATAGGCAAAGAAACCTCATAAATAAGGCCATACCCCCATTTATCCATTCGAATAATTTATTAACTCATTTGATATAAAAAGACACGTAATCGTAAACGCGACGGGGGGAACAAGTTATAAAAGTGCCGTAAAAGCATCAAACCTATTGCGCGCTTATGCGCATTAAAACACACACATATTAAACGATCGCTCGTAAAAATCTGAATTTTTGAATTTTTAAGCATCGCATAATTCTAATGCATAAAGCGCCGCTCGGTTTGCTTCCGCGAGCGCACAGATCCGCGAAATGGACCGCTTCCTTTACGACGAAAGAGCCCAGCGGAGCAAAGAATTGCGTGTCAAGGCTGACTAGAGCCACGCGAGCGCATGAAACTTTATGTTGCTCAGGCTGAATCCCATATACATCAGCGCTCTCGCCAATCACCATTAAAACACCCCGTAGACCTCGCTTTTTCACGACCCGATACAGTTTACATAAAACTATAAAGTTATGGGGTGCTCGCTGTGTGTGCGGGGGGCGAACGAATCAGCGGCGGATTCTTCGAATAAAGGAGGCCTTCCGCGAGTCGAGTTTAAGGTATTTTTACACGGAGTCGTTAAAAGGCGAGCTTGAGGCGCGGGAGGCGTAAGACAAAGCCTTCGGAATCCCCTTGGCTTAATTACATCCGATTGCCGAATTACCGCGAGGCGAGAGCGCGCGAGTTTGGAAGAGCGGAGAGAGAGTGGCTTAACGAGAAATTACTCACTTTAATCGTGGATGAGGGAATTTGTTTTATGGTTGTGCCGGTTGTTACATAGCCGCGTTGTTTGCTTTTTTTTATTACAACGGGGGATCGAAGAAATTTTGCATTATTTGTATAGAGTTTCGTGAAGGTTTAGAAAAAATTAGCGCAGTTACCGGCACAGGTACCTGCCTTATCGGCATTCTCATTTTTATTTTTTTTATTTTATATCCATAGCTTTTTTGAAAAAATCAATTTCGGTTAACTTAATATAATCAGATAAATTAGTTATTTATTTTCTGGAAAAAGTAATTGTTCAACAAAATTGTATTTATTTATTGGTGTTTTTTTAAAGAAAATGACTTATTATAGATCTTTCATACTTTCTTACTTTTAAATTTAATTCGTGAGAACGATAGAAAAAATTAATAATTATATTATCAATCAATTATTATTATTGTTTATTACAATTTTTTATAAATTGATTGAGAAACATTGTTTAACTGATATTAGATAATATTAAAAGTTACCTTTCATTGTACAGTTTTGTTATTTAATTCCGTATTTTATAAGAAATTTATAATTAAAAATATATTATAATTACAAAAAACATAATGAAAATTTCCTTAACGTAGAGGCAAATGTCAGCAAGCTGTAGCAAATCTTGCGAGATTAAGAAACTTTATCAAGAGTTAACACGATTGGAGATTAGTGACGTGATGTTACAGAAGGGGAAGAGCGAGCAATCTCGCAACCCCTTAAATCAGTATTAGTAGATCAAACCTCCTAATCAGCGTGAATCGGCATTTGGTATTCAAATTTTCTTTATTGTGTCTTCATAATTTTACTGCGCCAGCTATAAAAAGTACGACGCTTTTATTTTGTTTAAGCAGCGATAAAATTTTTATTGCTCATTTTACGATTTGATAATTTTAAATATGTATATGAGAGCTGCATTCCGGAATAAATTGAGACAATTAACATTGTATAAAACAGTATTGTTAGATTAGCCACATAATTTAAAAATTTAAGTAATTTCCTTAATCCTATAAATATTCTAAAACTAATCAGTAAAATTTTTCATCTGCAAACAATTACTTCCACTCAATCTCATCAATGAAACCTAAATACACACAACACACAGATCTTTATAAACTCCGCTAAACAACCTTAACTCAGCGTCTCCGACAAAAGACTCCCGGGATCCTTAATTTCCCCGTCTATACATCAAGCTCTCAAGCAGCCAAAGCACGAAAAGTTATTATCCCGCCGAGCTTTCCTTTCTCCGAGAAAAAAATATTCTTATTGTCGTAATATAACGACTCCGCGCGCTGCTCCTGCAGCCTCTCCTTAATTTATGCATAGCCCGGCGTTGAGGAACGACGTCATCCTCGAAATTAGCAATAAACCTAAAGGAAGTAAGAAGCGCGTCGCGACGTCTTGCCTGATATACAGCAGATAGGAGGCAGCCGTTCGTCAGGACGATTAAAACTTTGGCCTCTCGTGCAGCGACGCCGAGAGCCTGGCGTCGCGGCTTTGCGCCCGTAATCGGCCCTCGCGCTCGCACATCATGCATTAGACGGACTTACGAGTTATACTAGCTCGTCGCAGCCGAAGGAGTGAGAAAGAAAAGTCCATAAAACGCGGCTGTCATTATGTATACGCCGGTAATAAAGCTTTAGGGGTATATGTGTATATACGAGGCTGGGTGGTAGCCGTCCTAGACAAACAATTTTTAAGGGTGGCTGTTAAAGTTTGGGTGTATCGGTTCTATGCTTAATATGATGCATGCTGGTAATCCAGCATGCGAGTGGCGAATGCTATTGGTCGGTTGAGTGTTCGTTTGGATTTTACGAGGAAAAGGAGAGGAGACGGGTGCTTTTTTGATACGCTTGTTAGCTGGATGGTTTTAGCATAATGGGTGTATTTAGAGAAGAAGCATTATACTGTTTAAATTTTTATTACGGAGTTGTTAAGATTTAATGTTCTTTGATTAGTTCTTTAAAATAATAGAATTAATTATTTGTATTAAAAAATGATGGTGTAAATAAAAGTAACTTTATCTAATATAAAGAATTATTAAACATATAAAAGAGTTGATCTCATTTTTTCTATTTTTTCATTTTTTAAAACGTCTCGCAATAAACATATCCTCAAATTGAAAAACAACTCGTTTCCCCTACACTACTCGCCCCATCGCATTGTACACAATCCAATTGGCCTTCCCATTTAGCTGCGATTAGTTTTACGAACGCCGCAGCGCTTACAAACGGCTCCGCGCGCACTTCGAACCCGTAAAAAAATTTCGCGTCTTATTTAAACGGCAGCGCGTTTACTAGCGAGTAAAAGAGCCCAGGAGCAGTTTACCTACGGGCTTCCGCGACTGTTTGTACCCACGGGGACGGGAAAGCGGGAGCGACCGAGAAAGGGCCTAATAACATTTTTACGATGTAAAGTTCGAGGGCTTCCCCCTCCCCCCTCCTCCGTCAACTTGATGCGCGACAACGCAAATGGGGGCGCGAGAAAGATCGACGCGTTAAAAAGTGTGCAGCCGGAGCGCGGGCAGAAGAGCGAGGTAAGAAAAGGATAATAAAACGCATTATAATTGCCGGGAGCGGCGTAAATCTTGAATATCGGACTTTTACGACGAAACGGAAATTGGCTCAAGACGTTCGTCTCCGTGCTGGCTTGTATCGGAAAATATGGAGATTCCTCCTCGGCTTTCCGTTTATTTTAACGCTCAATTATTTTCGGCTTTATGATAAGCCTGGCTGCGCTTTATGAGCACAACAGTCGTTCTTTTTTTATGTTTTTAAAATTTTGAAGAAGTCTGGTCTGCTAGAGTTTAAGTTATATTTTGTGTAGTTGTAATTTTCGAGATGGTTATAGTAGAAACACATGATTAAGAATTTTCTAATGTAATTCTATAATTCTCAAAAATCAGATTTTAAAAAATAAAACAAATATAATAATAAATGTTATTAAACTGATACTTTAATAAATTAAGATTCAGCAACGCTCAACCAAAAACTTTTTAATCATCGTAACATCAAATTGTGCTTGCCGTTTTCATAAATAGAGAATATTCTTTAAGAGGCACTTTCCAAGTATATTCGCATTTATAAAAATTTCGGACTACTCTTATTTATCCATCAGCATGAAAGATTCCATTAAACTCGACTACCGCTCGCTTTGAATCGCGCAATGAAAAAGCCGTGAAAGTTAAGCTACCCGCAATTAAAAACAGCGTCATCGCCCCTAAACCATCTCTCTCCCACCTACCTCCTTGAAAGCCCTTTTATTCCCCCTCAAGAAAATATGAAAATCCATATACTAAAGATACGTCTCCCTCCCTGCGCAAGAGAAAAAGAAAAATAAAGAGCCACGTAAAGTAAACGATAAGGCAACACGAGATTTTATTTTCGTTGTCGCGATGCAGGCACACGCGCGCCGCTAAGAGTTTAGCCGCGGCGGAAGAAGAACGAGAGTAATACCAGTAGCAGTCGAAATGCTTTATGCCAGGATTTAAGGAATACGCGAGAGAGAAAGAGAGAGAGAGAGAGAGAGAGAGAGAGAGAGAGAGAGAGAGAGAGAGAGCGAGTCGTAAACTATAAAGATTCGAGTCATAACTCGTGAGCCGGTATCGCATTTTATTTAATTGCTCGGCGCGCTCGCACAGCCGTCCCGCTGCGTCCGTGTATAGCGTAGAAACAGGCGCGCAGGCGCTCTGGCATTATGCGAACGAGCCAAAAGGAGTATGCATAATATTATTTATTGTCGAAGGAGGCTGTTAAGCTTTAATACCGCCCTTCCCTCTCTATCGCTCAGCCCTCTGCGAAATGAAACCCGATAAAATGTTTGTTATATCCAATCGAGCTCTTCCGATGCCTGGGAATTTGTAGATCCTGGAGAGCCGGAGTAAGTATTATCTGCCTTTGGGATAAGAGCCGGCGGAGCTTTACGGCCGCGAATTCGACGGTTAGTTATGTCCTCTTGCGCGAAAGCCAACAGAGAGCGAGATAGAATGGAGAGAGGAGAGGTGGCTGGTTAGATAGTGCGCTGAACTTTGGGTAAACTTTAAAGTTGGGACGGCTGACTTCTGATACAAGTCAGGTTCGACGCTGAACTTGTTTACGTGTTATCGCAGGCTGATAAGATAGCGTCTGTGTCTGTGTGTGAGGAGCTGAGTGGTTGTTTAGCTCGGCCACTTGGGTATGGTTGCCGAGGCTTGTTCGATTAACAAGTTGGTGTACTTTATACAGTAGGTTGCTGATTGTTCCATTATCTTTGCGCCATGATAGCGTGGTTTTATTTGGGATGATTGTGTTGGGAACGTTGAATCGTTTCTTATCGTTTGTTAATATTTTGTACGCATGCAAAAATGGAAAATTTAAAGGAGTTTTTTTGATTAACGAATTCACCAAAGCTTTAAAGTTATGAGCGTATTATATCGTTTTGCTTTTTTTTAATGTATAAGAATCTGCGTAATATCTGTATAATTTAGCATTCAACATCTTCATAAAATTAACATATTTAGAAAATACATTTCAAAATCACGCTTATAAAATAACTCTCAAACCAAATAACGGAACAATCAGCTCCCGCATAATAAAGATGCCAACCCGAATACTTCATTAGTTACCAAAAAAAAACAGCTTCCAAGTCCAGCCCAATACGTCAGCGAAACGAGATACCAACCAAAAATCTCAAACGATACACCCAAAACACCAATTCCCTCACCAATCCCACAAAACCAACCTCTCAAAATCCCAGTCGCGAAAGCCGACACCTCCAAAGCAACAAATTGCGTGCACATGGATTGAAATCTCGTGTGATTCCCGATCACAGGTATATCTCCATTATCCAGCGCACTATAACGCAACGAGGGGAGCTTCTCTAGTTTATCGCTGAACGCGTGCAGAGCTCGAGTTACGCGCGCGCGCGGAGTTCCGCTCGTTACGCTCGCGAATTTACTCTCCTCGCTCAAATTTAAATTGGGAAAGTATTTTACGAGCGCGGCTTGGCAGAGTTTCACGGTGGCGTTGTCACATCTTGATGAACTTCCGGTAACGATCGACGGAGAAAATGTCGCCGCGCCCTCGTTATACGAGAGTTGAGGATGCAGGCAAGCCCACAGGGTTTACTGCCGCGAAGGAGTGTGTGTGTATAGAGGGACGGGCGCGAGGGGCGAGGACGATTTTCTCGATATCTTAATTGACTGTCGGTTAAGTTGTGAGCGAGGTTGCGAGCCTGACGATAAAGTTCGGGGATGAAGAGTCGCTAAATGAGGGTTAAGATTTGGCGGTGTAGTTTTGGGTTTGGGATTGATCGGCTTTAATAATGTAATATGAAGTTTACGTTGGATGGAGGAGTTTCGGTGTTTAGTTATAGATGTGTGGAAATTTTTTTTTTCGCACGTATACTTATAAAACAATATTTTTATGTCTCTTTTATTATAAAATATAATATAATATATCATTCTTAAAATAAAACTACGTAAGCTACATTATCTAAGTTTATTTGTCAAACAGACACGAAGAACAAATCCATTAAATTGAAACAAATGCTAAAGCAAAAAAAGAGACTAGCTACAATATATAATCCGCAAACGAAAAAAATCGAAGCACTTTGTCTACATGCCCATTCACGTGCTGATAGCCCACGACCGCGTTTATCTTCGTTATACACACACCTGCACGTGCTCCCATCGCACAGCATATCTACGGCTATATACACATCCGTATATACAGTCACGAAATGCAAAATGCGATACTCCTATCGCTTTTCCATCAGCGCGAATCGTCATACTTTTTTTTACTGACGCATAGAATGTGTATATACCGTACACACGTCGCGGGTAAATACCTGCCAAAGGTAATGGTTGCGCAGTTAGAGGGCTATCCCGTCGTCGATCGTAAAAAGAAAGTTCGCCGGAAATTCGCGAAAAATAAATAAGAGCGATCGATTGTGTATTCCCCTTTATCAGCTCGACGAGCTGACGGCGCTCGTAAAAACGTTTGACGATGGCCTCGAAAAGCTGCATAATTAAGGCGGTAATGGGGCATCGGATGGAAATTAGGAGGCCGTTTCCATAAAAAAAAAACTGTTTATATAATTTTTATGTGCTTTTTTTGTTCTCTGTACTTGTTTTATACGCTGCAGCGTGTGTATGATTCGAGTTTAACGATCTCGCGTCGAGTCGTGCTGGATTGTACATTGTAGGTAACGCGCGTCTGTTTCCGTATGAAAATATAATGAGGGCACGTTCGTAAAATTAGTGCATTGAGTAATACTGTACAAAGGTTTAGCAGGCATAAATTTTCTTTGGAAAGATAAAATGAATTTTATTAGCTTGAATGAATATCTATTCAAACAATGAGTAAGTGGAGTATACAGTTGGTCTTTCATTTCATATCGCTGATATAAAACACGCGAGCGTAAAATTAAAGCTCGTAAATTTCAGAATCAGACACAACATATTTTTAATAACTTTGAAATAATAACGTTAAAATGTATCATTTAGAATGTATGAACAATTTTTCAAATAAAAAACTGAAATGAATGCTGGGTCTATATTGAGATTGATTCAAAGTACTTAAAATTTTTTAATAATCCAGATTCATATAATAAAAGACTACCATAGAAAATTTAAAAAATTTGATGAGTATTAAAAGTGACAGATGTTACATCCTTTCGATTCCATTCAATCACCTCCTATTGTAAAAGTACCTATTGTAAATTACACGCGCACAATCCTTAATCACTTTTATTTCCCCAGTCCCGCAAATCAGATTAGCCCGAAGAAATTGCCATTGTCGCGAAGCTAATAACCCTGATTACCGTATAATATGGGTATAAAGTTTATTGCTCGATTTATCAGGAACGAAATCATTGCGCTTCCAAACTTACCTGCCCGGTGCTAGTGATATAATCGTTAATTTGCAATGGCTTTTATTGTCGCCAGAGGTGCGCTTAAAACGTGCGCGCCAGCGCGTTACATCAATAATTACTCACTCGTACGAGCACGCTATTGCATTCGCGGCTGATTCGCGTACGTTCCATCCTTTTTAATTCGGGCGTCCATTAGGGAGATATCATCGGCGCGGCGCAGCGCGGCACGGAAATAAATTGCTAGGTTTGCCATGATTCTGTGAGCTTTCGAGCGATGAGTAGGAAGAGAAATTGTTCATTGTGGCGTGCTTGGCGGTTGTAAGAGAGTAGATAATTGGTAATTTTTTTAGAGTAGGCTTAACGATAAATAAGTGGTATCACTTATGGAATATTGCAGTTTGATGTAATTATGGTATTAATGTTTGTTTCTATTCTATTAAAAATATACATAAAGCTTTTGTTCAAGTGGAAATATTATTTATCAAAATGTTTTATCGAAGTAAGTCCTATAATAAAAGACAAATATAGATATAGTTCATAAATATAAAAGTAAAAATTGCAAAAATAAAAAAGCATGGGAAAGGGAAAAGTTAAAAGGAAAAGCTGCTGTAGGAAGTATATTCGCGGCAATAAATACATAGCTAAAGTGAAGATAGAAAGTCAGTGGTGCGACAATCGTTGCATTACGTATATAATGGACGAATAATTGCGTTATGGGCATTGTAATGGTGGCCTTATCCGTTACATCGTAGTAATTGGCGGATAAGAGCCGACGAGCTATTACCGCAGCAGAGTGGAGTGTCGAGGCAACGAAGGGTAAAGGGGGAGAAAAGAGACTAATGTAAGAGGGAAGCGAAGGCTTCGCTGACAGAAAATGGCAAAGCTAAGCGTATAAAAAAGCAAAGAAAATCGCGTTTTACCGCGAGCGGAGACTCTGTAATATTTTATGAGGTTTGTGCGCCGCTGACGACGTTACTGCGCTCGTTAACAAAAATAAATTGAATGGCTGAGCAAAGGCACGCTGGCGCCGATGTCAATAAAATAGTGTATTGCTAGCTGGTAATGGACTACTTTTTTCGAAATTGCCATGTAACAAATCAGCAAAGTGCTTCCTAACAATCGGCTATTACATCGTATAATACAAGACAGTTACGTGTACATAAAATACTTATGAAGGAAATTTGATTCAAACTCTTTGTTATAAAAATATTTTTCTTGAGATTATTATATTCAACATTTACATATTTAATAAAGAAATTCAGGTCATAATCACACCGTTTTTATTTAAGTTGTGTACTTTTAACTTTTGATTTTTTAATGCATTAGTTATAAGTCATTATACGGTCTTATACATATACTAGGTAGGAGGACATTTACTCTCTATATTACTTTGTCTAAATGGATGCACGTTTTTTTGTATAAATGCACTAGATCATGTGGCCACTACGCGGTCGGAGATTAGGTTATCTACGGTTAAAATTGTCAACAAAAGCAAATAAAAAAAAAAATAAATAAAAGAACTCATCTTCTCAGCTAATCAGATAATAAATAAACTGCCAACGGTAAAATACATTTTATTTTTTATAAAGAGATACATATTTTTGTTTGGATCGCGTTGACATATTTTTTGGCCAGATAATAAAATAAAAAGTATTACAAGGATTATATATTTCAACTAAACTTCTATATTTTTTTTTATAAAGCTTAAAATTATATTTTAATTTTTATAGAATTATTACAGTATAATATAATATAATATATTATATTATATTATATTATATTGCATTGTATTGTATTGTATTGTATTGTATTATATTATATTATATTATATTATATTATATTATATTAAATAAAAATTATGTTTAACTATCAATTTGTAGGCTGTTTCATAATTTAAACCAACTAAAAATAAACAGCATCGACTACAATTCAAACCGAAGGCTTTAATTATATATTGTTTATTTAAAAATTAAGAACAAACAATTAACTCTTCGTAAACTATTAAATAATTATTTATAAAAATACAAAAAACACTTATTAATTGTTGAAAAAAAATATTAAATAACGTACGTATACAAAAAGCTACTGAATTCATGCATCTGAAGTCAATTAAAAATGAAAATATATATAAATATTTTAATTTAAAATAATTTTTTTATATATATTTATGATCAAATACTTTTAAAATAAAGTACTGATACAAAATATATCGAAAATCAAAAAAAAATTTTTAGGTCCCACCGAGATTTGAACTCGGATCGCTGGATTCAAAGTCCAGAGTGCTAACCATTACACCATGGGACCTTGTTACCGGTGATCGTTGTAGTACTACAAAAGCTTTTGATAAGTTTTTGCAAGTTTTTTAATAAGTTATAATACAAATAATTGATAAAAAAAATTTTATATTCATTTTAAAGTTTACTTAATATAAATATAGCAAGATAAAACAAATATTGGCTAAAGCGTATCATTTTTACAGTAATTAAAATAAGTATATTAATTTATTAATGATTTTGGACGTTTTCTTGGTAAACATTTCACAAACATTATTATAAGGTCGATATTTTGGTAACGGTTATTAGATTACGTTTTTTAAGGAATAATTTTAAATAATCACTTGTTAATAAGTCATTATTATTTTAATAATATAATTCTAATATATTATGTAATATTTTTATATTAAATTAATTTTAAAATTAAAAACGAAGACAATATACAAATATTTTTATATATACCAGTTATTTTTAAGTCTTACCTATTAATAAATTCTATTTGCTACATATATACCTATGTAGATCAAAATATATGATTTTTATTAACTGTATATAATTGGCATCTTAATTATTACATTATTTTAATTATCTACTACTAATTTGTTAAGGAAAATTACACTCTAAACATTGTGATATATATTCTTTCTAGCGGTGCAGATACCTACCTTACCTACTGTAAAGTTTATTTCGATGAAATGTTGCAATAGTAAAGAAAAATAATTTCTGCTGCAATAAACTAAGAAAACTGAATTTTTGAGTTAAGTGAATGATTTTAATAAATAAAACAATAATATAAAAAATAAAAATTTTCACATTTTT
>JAPYZA010009189.1:0-10394 GCA_030522685.1 Eupelmus azureus | reverse complement strand
AATACGGGTGTATAGGCGGATTGTGGCTGTTTGGGAATGCTTTCTTTTGCTTTGTTTTTTTTTTAGGGTTGACTTTCTTGTTATAATAGGGTGCCAGAAGTTTTGACGATCTGTGTGAGGAGTTTTTCGTTTCTGACAATTTTTTATTGATCTCTATACTGCGGCAGTTTCTAACGTTGAATGTTTTGTGATTATAAATTCGATAACCTAATATTTTTAGCCTGGTAATCTTGTAAAAAAATCTTTCGATATTGATTTTCCCTGTAAGCTTGTAACGCGATTACGGATGTAAAGAGGAAAACTTCGTGTTACCCTTCGTTCAGAAAAAAAATGAATTCATCATTCGCAGCCTTCTGTCAGAAAGATTGAGCGAAAAGAAGAAGAAGAGAAAGAAGCAGCAGCGGCGCAGCGTTTGATTTCGTTAACACGCAGCGCGAACAAAATGATTTTTTTCCAGACGGCAGCTTACATTATCGCGGAACACATCCGACAAGTAAAGTGGAAACAAGATAAATTAGACCAGAGACGGCATTTGAAATCCATATACACACAGACGCGAGTGTGAAAAAGCACTACATACATAATCCAAGCCCAGAAAGGAAAAACGCTCGGGAGGAAAGGAAAAAATGATGGATCGAGAGACAGAGCGAGCAGCGCTGCACTCGCCGAGAAAAATGTAAAGAAAAATGCGTATAAAGAATCCAGAGAGACAAAGACTCCAGCGCGAGCTTATACACATTCAAGGCAGCCTGCGCGCGCGCGCATGGAGATAGGGGAGTGAAGCGACGCGCCAGCCAGCCTCACGTCGCATCCCCTTATATACACACGCCCGGGGCACAATGGCCCGCCGGACAAATGCAACCTGATGCAGCTCTCTCGCCGGCGTATATATACATATATGCGCGTATGATCTATGGCCGCATAATGAATTCCATTCTGGCTGGACTTTAATTCCTGATTAGGCGGCTCCGCCTCTGCGAGAGAGCTGTCTCTCAGCGCGCGGCGTGTAGGTAGCAGCGCCAGAGCGAGAGAGGAATATTCATTATTCCGGTTAAAGGGATTTCCTCGGGCCGGAAATTCTTCTTTTTGGATTAAATCTCGGAGCGGCATTGTCGAGGGCCTTTTGAAAAGGATTATTTGATATTCCGGCGGAGAAATTTTATTTTAATATGGCTTTTTTGAGTTTTTGATTGAATGTATTTCAATGGCTGCGGGATATGGGATCTGGGTTAATCCCTCAATTACTGCGTTTTATTTATTATTACGTAATTATTTTATTGTTTTGTTTTCGCTTTTTGATTCGCATATTTTATGAGCCCGTTTTTATTTCGTTTTTCAATTAATAAGTTTCAGTTGAAATCAAAGAAATTTAAGTTTATGATAATCATGTCTTTTCAGATTAATAATAAAACTAATTAAAATGATACAATTCATTGATTAAAAACTAACAATTCCTCAAAAATTTATCAACGACAAGCAATTAAACCAAGATATTCTCTCAGAATCTCAAGAAAAATACTAATAATCCCAAAAAGCTTCTCAAAATCTCAACAACCTCTCACACAGCACCCAAAAGCACCAGCCCCAACCTCTCACACAGCACCCAAAAGCACCAGCCCACCCCACAACGATAATCAGCTCTACATCAAAAACCCGTACCCATACCCGCTCTAAGCAGAATAATTAATTCCAAAATTTCGGCTTGATGGATTCCCCGGCTCGATATATACGCGCTTAACGCCAGGCCTGTCTAAACTCCCGCTCTGTTTATACACTCACTCTTATGGTACATAGACGCCGAAGCTTCCCTCTTCAGCGAGGGCTAATGCACTAATTACGCAGTGGTTAAATTATAAGTTCGCATTAGTCGAGCCGGGGCGTAAACGCCTCGGCGAGAATCAGAGCGCGCTGGCCGCTTTTCGTTGTTATATGTACTTTGGCAAGCGCAGTATTTAATCTGCGCGCGCTCGCCTCTGTATGGTCAGGGTGAGCTGGGTTTAAGGCTTGAGTCGAATGAGGCTTTTCGTCGCGGCTGAGTTTCGACTTTGAAAATAGGGGAATTTGGCGAGGAATTTTGCTTGCTCGGGTGCGAACTGTTTTGTGCAGTGCGTTCTTGATTATGTATTTAGCATGGAATTTATGATTAAATGTATGATTAAAGGAATGTATGATGAGTTGGTATGTGTACTTGATAGAATGAGGCTCAAATATAACGTCAAAATATTGAAAAGTGAATTTCTCTAAAATCTCTCTAAATTATTTAAAAAATACGACGAATATTAACATCAACGTTCCAAAATTTAAAACGTAATGTAAAATACTATATTAAGTGAAACTATAGATTTTTTAGATCCTGATGTTTAATTTGAAATAAATTAATTCCTTTTCGTGTTTGTCAAAATAGAAGATTAAAAGGGCGTTGCTTGCCCTACGCTCATAGACATGGGGAAACTGTTCAGCATTTAATGTTACCTAGCTGAAACAGAAAAAAAAATACAAGACCGTTAAGCAACTGCAGCGAAACTCGATTCTAAAGTTCAACATTTGCTTTTGCGCTCCTACAGAAAAGTTTCGTGATCAGAAAAAAATAAACTCTAACACAGTCTAAAAATCAATATTTGTTAGTCCATTCCGTTGGAACGCGAGGAAAGTATTTTCCTGGCGAGTGAAACGATCGAAAAAGGAAGTAGAATCCGACGAAATATATAGATGTATACAAAACAGCCAGAAAAAGGAGCTTTGCGGCTATTTCATTACAGTTGCAGTTTTGGAAAGAAGAAACTTTATTTGTTTAAAGTTGGTTATAAGCTAATTTTTGTACGAATATAGTGAGAGTTACGTAAAGTCAAATTTACATCAGTATATTTACCATTTGTTGATATATTTTTGAGATAAAAACTTCTTCATGAATGATGCAAAGAAATTCAATATTTTATACGTTTAGAGAACAAATAATGTAAAATAGCTTTTGAAAAATCTAAATAAAAATATTACCTTAAATCGTTTTTATATTTACATTTATCATAATCCTGAAATACATATACGTATTAATAATATTCTTTTTACACTATTCATGATTGTATTAAAAATAAAACATATCTAGTAAATTCTTTGCACTAAATGACAGCGTTTATTTTAGGTGACGTGAACAAGGAAGATATCACATCGTTTTAAAATATAAATTTTTACGATTCTCAAGCTTAAAAGCTCTAAGCGTGCCCTAGAATGTATTTTTATCAATAAATCTTTTTGCTTCGGAATCATTAAGATCTTCATTTATCTTTTAAAAGCCACAGGAAAAGTGTTTAAAAAAGTTTCCTCACAAATTACTTAGGCTCACTTTTAATTCATATAAAATTTATAAAATTTTTATTGAAAACATTTTATTGAAAACAGTACTATTTTATTTTATAAAACTATAACAGATTGAAAATCCAAAAAATTTCCAAAGCTCTTAGAGAATTTTACTATATTTATATTTACTAAACTAAAAGTCTGGTAAAATTTCCTAAGTAGTATAGTAATTTCCATCCTTACAGTTTGTTACCGCCTTATAAAACAATTTATCAGCAACAATTTTCCGTTTACTCCTCTAACTCTACATCATCACCATCAAAGTCACTTTTCCAAACCGCGCAAATCTCAAACCCATAAAACACCAACCCAACAATATCCACCTTCCCTCGAGCAGCACAACGCCAATCAAAAGTGCGAAGCCACGCGAAATTTCGCGCGTACATAATTATCAGATAAATCGAGCTCGCGCCAATGAAATCCCTAAATAACGCAACCCTCTCCAGAATTAATCGCGCGCGGGGCTAGACGGCCATAGGAGCGAGAAATGAATTTTCGCAAAAATCAATTATGAAACTTCATCAAGCGTGCAGGCAGCCGGGGGTGTGGACCGCAGGAAGGGTCGCAGAGAGAGCGAGCAGTTTTCCATTGACCCCCTCGAGATAAACGAGCCAGCCCGCTAGGTGTTTGCGCTCGTATGCATGTATACAAAAGTTCGCCTGTATGCGCTCTCAATCACGGCCATTAATCGCGTTAAGCCATTGTCTCCTCGTTTCGCGTCGCCCAGTTTAATGCCTCCCTCCGCTCCGACCCTTCCTTATTTCCTCCTTTTTTACGCTCTTTACGCCCTGGCAATTCGTTTTTCCTTTTACGCATATATACACGCGCCGGGCTCCACGGGCTAATCGACGCGCCTCGCCCCGGGCTTTTTCATACACGATTTTTCGCGTGCCTCGCTTTTACTGCGGCGCGTGTGCGCGTAATGGGCGAGATATACCCTCATAGCGATATTTATACACATATACATAGACACGGAGAGGCGTTTCTTGATTTTTTTCCTTTTTTTTTCGTTGCTATATACCTACGCGCGCTCTCCTGCTTTTGATGTCATTCGCATGCCTTATTAACTTTAGATGCCGTTTTTATGTCCCGCGAGATATTCCCCACGCGCGCGCGACTTTTACACGCCCGGATTTTTATGGCGTTTCGCGTGTATCGCGCGCTTCAAGCTCGAGCCCTGAGTAATGAAGTAATTCCTCCGGTTTCGCGGGAAATTCGTTTTCAAAGGCCATTCGCGTAATTAGTCTGTGTACACGCTTAAAGCGCGCTCGTGTAATGGTTTTTTTCGGCGCGGGGGTTTATCATTTCCGTTGGAAGTCTAGATTTTATTACATGGGTACTAAGATGTGCTGTTTAATTATGATTATTGAAGTAAATTTAATGTACAGTGTCGGAAGGATATTTGAAATAATTGCAATTCTGGTTAGTAATGATACCGCAGACTTTTGATACTTCAAAAAATTACTATTTTTTATAGAATATTTTATAAAACGTATCGTATATTTTTCTATACACTTGTAGTAAAATTTCTTCTAAAGTATAATAATTCTTATAATTTTTACAGTCTGTGGCAGCTTTATGTTCTATCTATAGAATTGTAATTTTTCCAAATATTCATTTCTCAATAACTAATAACGTACACGAATCTTTAAAATTGATTTCAATTCTCAGAACTTCTCTTAAAAACACGTTACTTAAAACATACTTAGCAGAACTTCCACCAGATCCTACCTACACACGACCGAAAAAAGAATTTGCCCTTTACAGAAAGCTCCTCGTTCTCACGCGAAGCCCATATATAAAAACTAGCATTCGACCGCAGAGCCGAGTACAGCCCATTCGACTGCAGTCGCGCAGGAAGACCATAAAATCAAAATTGCCTAGCCACTTGTACCTTACAAATGCGCCGCACTCCACCCAGCCATCCCTCCCTAAAAATACAGCTCCACGCCGAACCTCTACTACAGAACTACCAAAAAAAAAGAAAGATCCAGCCCGAAGAAGGAACAAATCGGCGACTGCATATATACACACAACCAGGGGAGCCGGAGCTCCTCAAGTGGCGCCTTTCATCCACGTGAATGTATCGCTCGCAGCTGCACGGATTCGTGCGTGCCCGCACATGATACAGCTCTCGCGCGCGCGCGTCGATTATTTTTTTCGGCACTACCCGAGTTATGGATGGCTGGCGTACCTGGAGCTCTCCATTGTAAGGCCCGAGGCGTGAACGACCTCGAAGTGGTTGCGCCTCACGCACATATATATATATTGGAGGGAGGAGAAAAATTTTTCGATCCCCGGGGGTTTCATTCTTCTCCCGTTCCCTTGTCTAGCGGCGCTCTCTGTCTTTTTTTTCGACTAGTTCTCTCTCCGTGTGTTTGCTTTCACGCGCCTCTGGAGAATCGAGAGGATTCTTATATTCGTGCGTTCGTTCCGCTTAGGTCTTTGGCTGCGCCGTCTACTGTAAACAGGCGTCGGGGAAGTCTATCCGTGGCTTTCTTTTCTTTATTTTTTTGTTAGGGAGTGCCGTGTTTGCACTTCAATTACTACCAGTATTGGCGCTGATCATGAGCGGTTAATGAAGGAACAGGAAACAAGCGAGCTGGTTTAAATATTTGAACTGCCCGCGGAATGCGTTACCTTTTTTTTTGTTTTGATTATATAGGAGTGTTTGCTGTCCCTTTTTTTGTGGGCGGTGAATTTGAGAGCTGAAGTTTTTTGTTTAGTGATGTGTTTTGGATGCATTAAATTAATGGAGGTTATTTGAGGACTTTGATAATAATTTATTTTAGAGATTATTAGTTTGCCCTGTTTTTCATTTGTTTAATTGTAGCATTTTTATTCTGTGCATATTGTTTTATGTTGTTATGTAATTAAAGCATTTTTTAAAATCCATTTAGCTTTTAATGGATGCATCGGATAATTTTATTCACTTTATTAATTAAATATTATAATTTGAAGAGAATTGAAAAATTTTCAAATAAAATGTAGTTTTATTCTGTTAATTAAAATGTGGTGATAATGGAAATGAAATACATACTAATAACACTTAAATAACTGTAACAAAATAATAATTTACTAATTTATTTCTTTGTAATATTATCTACAATTAATTTGCTTCAACTAACTACAACGAAAATGTATAAATACATCTTTGACGGTGTACAATATGTAATATTAACAGAGCTCTTTAAAGCGAACGAACTAGCTACTATATATTCTCGTTGTGCTTTGGTACATTTCTGTCACAGTTCAACCCACGCAAAGAGCCGTAAGTTTATAATGATTTACCTACTCGCAGACGTTCTCTGTTCCCTCATAAATGACAGCGTAAATCGGAAGAAGTTTCACAAGTTATATAAATATTGTTTATGACTGCTAAAAAGACTGTAACTTAAAAACATAATGTTACCAAAATTTTATACCCCATATTGAGTACAGAATTTCTTTGATATTAGTTTAGCACCATAACCGCACTATTTACAGAATCAATTAAAAAAGTATAATAATTGAAAACCAAAACTCCCACTTCTTCACACACCTCCAAACTACTAAAAATCGGCAAGCCAAAAGCCACACCGTCCCCAACCAACCACAACCACACCTCGTCCCCTTGCATCTCTCTCAAACACGCATTCCGCGGTTCGCTTCGGCGAAGGCGATCGGCCTTACCGATCGATCGACAAAAGGACGATTCCCAACCAAAAAGCGAAGGGATCGCCTCGTGTGTCACAGCGGAGAGCCCTGAAAATCGGTCCAGCTCTCTCTCTCTCGCTCGCCCAGGGGGCTCCTCTCTGTATATACACGCGCGCGTGTCTATACTTGTGGCAAATGCCGCAGGCCGATCTTCACACGCGGATGAATTTCAATATCCTTTGTTTGGCGGACGCGTAGGTATCCTGCGGAGAAGCCGCTCTCTCTCGTGTATATATATAGGGGTGTGCATGTAGGAGAGTGTAGAGAGGCGCGGTAATGAGAATTAGAGTGCGCTCGTGCATGAGCGGGGCTTAGGAGAGAGCGGGAGGGGAGGGCGAAACAAAGATCGGAGCCGCGCAGTCGGAGTTGAACGGTAGAGCCTGGCGCTCTGCGGAGGAGAAATTTAGTGACAGCGGCGCAATTATGTAGCTGCGCCGCGGAGGCAAATCGGAGGTGAGTTTGGACTTTGCGAAATAAGCTCGTGTCGACGAGAAATTTTGCTTGGTTTAATGCCCTGTTTTTAAAAAAAAAAGGCTTGTAATACTCTGAGGTTATTATGTTTTGGAAGACTTTGTGAAATTGTTTTTGTCACTTTGTTAACAAAGGTATAACACGTATTAAATTTTTTACATAAATAAAGCCAATATACAATGTGTTCAATAATATAAATTTAATCGGTACCTACTAAAAAACAAAGAATAGTAAAGATTAGAAAAACCCTTGGTATGTTAAGAAAGGAACTTTATTTTTTATCTTTCCACACCATAAAAAGTCTGTTTTAGGTTCAGTAAACGAAATCAATGTTATTGGATAATAAAAGTTAAAGCGAGTTTCACTTAAAGTACTGCTGTAGCAGAGTCATAAAACAGAAACTTAGTATCGGACTTTTTTTATAAGTATGAAACAGAAAACAAATTTATTTTATGAACAGGAAAACTAAAAGAAAGTATTTTCAGTACCTCGAGAATCTGAAGTTCCAGTAACATGATTATGGTTTATCGTTAAATTTAATAATACTATGAATTACGTGTAAAATTCCATGAATCAATATCAGCCTTTAAACATAATTTCAAATTATCCTTCCTATTCTCCGTAGAATTTTCATCTTCACATTCTCGTGTATCAATTTCAAATTTCACTAAATTATAAACATTTACGTACCACCAGACAAAGGAAATTACGGAGCTGATGTAAGTTAGCCAAAGTAAACTTTGCCACGCGCATATTTTTCATTGAATGCAGTATTTGCTTACGCTGACTAGAAAGAAGATCAACTACGCAGCTATACTTACTCGTAGTGCAGTGTTAAGCGAAAGTTTTCAATGTTTGAATTTCTCCGCATATAAAGTTCGGACTCAGCCCTTCGTGACAAAGCAGGCAAGCGCAGCGAGTAACGCGAAAGGAAGTCATGAAGTTACGTGAAAATGAAGTTCGTTGGCTAACTTATTCTATTCTATTTCACTTGATCTGGCGCTTCAGTGTAGCTGTGCTCGACTAAAAATGTAGGAATGTCTTTTGCAGCTTTAATGGAAAATATAAAGGTTTTGTAAATTATTTTTACAAATTGTTTAGTCAATTGTTTTCAAGTCATTTTTACAATTGTTCATATAATGTAACTAAAATGCATCACTTTACAGAGAAAATAATCAAAATATTTGTTTTCTTTATTGTGTTGTAAAATAAAGACGAAAGTAGAAAAATATCAAAAAATTGTTTCACAATTGTTTTTAACAATTTCAACGCTAAAATTTTCTCCACTGTACACTGAACAACACCTAGAAAGCTGTATGTAATAAGAAATGTATGAATAAAATGATTATTTAATATAAATTCTGAATTTTAAATTAACAAAATACTGAACAATGTAATCTTTCTAATCAAATTTTTAATATATTATTTTTTATTTAATTTTTCAAAACATGAGGATGTTCCATATCGTCATTAACTATTGATCTTGAACTTGACATCGAGACATTTTTCAAAAAAAGAAATATCCAAAAAAATATTTTTTTTATTTATTGCTAGCTTTATATTCCTCATTCAAGATGCAAAATCAAAACTTCAATAGACAATTAGCACGACTTATATTGCTGAATAACTATACAATTCTCTCTATATAAGCTCTTATGCTTCAGGAATGTACGCGCGCAAGTGGAGCGCCGCGGGCCATTGTTATAACAAAGGCTCGCGCGCGAGTCTAATCGCCGGCGCATAAACTATATATGAGCGAATTAACGTACTGCTCAAGCTGTTATCGGAAATATCAATCTTGTAAAGGGCTCGTGTTGGTTCCGTAGATGACGAATCGTCGTTAAAAAGCTTTTACCTTGGACGCTGTTATGGACGCAAAAGTGATTTCTTGTCAGTTACTGAGTTGTAGTTTTGCGCTTTTTGAAGTTTATTTTGTTTAGTGGAATGAATTGTGGTATGGTTTAGTTTTGGCCACAGGCTTATCATATTTTTTTCGGAAAATATTTTAATTTAAATAAGTTGGTTTTTTGTGTGTAATTTTAAGTAGTGATAAGAATCAAGTAGATGTTTTATTCTTTATAAAAAATCGATTTTAATTAAAACTTTGTATTTCTTATAAATTTACAAATTAATAAATTTATAAGAATATACGTATAAACGTTATGATTTTTCACGAAAAACTTATTTAATAAATAAACAATTCCCTTACACTAAAGAATAAAAAAAAATTTCAATCCCCAAATCTCTAAAATCATTCAGCCAGTCGTAACAACACAAAAACATCGCGTGTCGCAGGCCTCCACCACTATTCCAGCCAATCCTACCTCCGCACCGAAATTTCCGCAAACTTTAGTCATATCCGACCGTGCGCCCGCTCCTGCCATAACAGTGGCCCGCCCTCATAAAGCCCGCAGCTACTATTCCCCCGCGAAAGTATCCCGTAAACACACCTCCATCCGATCCACAAGCATAATAACGCGCTCAGCAGTGCCCAGCGACGAAAGAATTGATATTCTCGCCTTGCCGAGGCGCCGCCCAAGACTCGCGCGTATACAAGTCGACTTCCAGATGAGGCCTTGGTGTAGCGCGTAAAAAAGAGGCGTCGCGTTTGGTACGCATAAAACACTCGGCTGGGAAGATAAACGGCTTCGACGCACGATTGACATGGATTGCTCGTTTCTGATCGCGCGAGCTGGCGTCGACCTTCGAGCGTTTAAGTGCGCGGTGCTGGAAGCGCGTAAAAGCTTGATATCGAGACTTGGGATGTTACGTTTCGGGCGCGTGGTTTATGTAGTGTGTTTTAGTTACTTTTTCGAAATCTGGAAGGCCGATACGTTGTATGCTTTATTCATTTGTTGATCACTGAGAGAAAA
>JAPYZA010009188.1:0-28520 GCA_030522685.1 Eupelmus azureus | reverse complement strand
GAGTATTATTTCTCAAATTTTCAGTCGAATCTATAATATATTTATTTAATTAAAAGTAAAAATGTTAATTTTCTCATAAGAGCCTATGTTAAATTTTTTAATTTCAACAATTTTTTTCTTTTCTGATTGGTCGATGATGCCCATAAAAAATTATTGCAATAGAATACTCAAAACTCATACTTTCCGTCATATTTTTTTCGTTTACCTCTTGTTTATTTTTCTATAGTGGCACAGCTACCTTAAGTAAATTAAAAAAAATATATTTAATAAGGAATTCTGTTTATTAATAATATAAAAAGTGATATATATCAAACATAATTACTTGCACATAAATTATATAGAAAATAATGTAAAATAAATAGCTACGGCATGTATAAGAGCAAAACACTCTCGTTTCATTGATACGTAAATTAATCATTAAAAGTTCAAAGCAAAAAAGCGATAAGCTAAGAAAAAAAGTGCATTATACGCGCTCATCTGACCGTTAGAATAAGTTTCATTAACCGTTACATCGCTCTGGCAAACTGAATGATTTGAGTCCTTTGGTCGCAAGAAGCCAAAGATAGAACGCGCGTAGGCGCGCTAGAAACGCCGGGGGGAAAGAGCCATTCATACACACCAGGAGCAGTTCTCGCTCGGCCTTCCCTGCATCACTCTAAACACAATGTCAATGGCTTGATTTTCCTAGGTAAAAGCTGCTTATAAATCCAGCCCAGTCCACGGGAGCAACTGTGCATTTTTATAAACCTCCTCTATTAGTGTCAGATCTATCCTTATCCGTACTTCCATTATTTATCTTTTCTCTCGACTCACAGGTGGGAACCTATATAAATAGGAGCACTAAAAAGTTCGCTGAAAAAGGGTAAACTCTAATCAGAAGCCTATTTTACGAGTGGCCTCCTTCCTTTCAAACGCGCTTGGACTTGAACGCGCGCGCGTATCGCGTGTTTAGATTGACGTGAGCTCGGGAATCGGGATTTCGCTGACTAGGCTCTGGGCGATCGAGTATCCCTAGGATTCGCGCGTTTCAATGTTACGAGACTGAGAGAGAGAGAGAGGCAAAGAGATTAATCACCTGCGATTCTTTTATGTTATCTCGTCTGCGCCCGTCTGATCGAGCTGCGCTTTCGCTCCCCACTTGCGATCTATCTTTTTGCTTCAGTAAGCGCTTTCATAGGGCTCGTTTATCCTGGCTATATGCATGTTCCTGAATGTGTCTATATGTACGCACGCGCGCTTGTGTGCGTGCGAGCGTATATATATACATATACTTATTTTTCGAAGAAATAATTTATATGCTACTGCAGTAAGTTTTATGTTAGTAAAACGAATTTTCCAAATAACACACATTCTTGCAGCATAGTCAAATCTCGCACGTATTTCACCCATAGTAAAGATAAATATTTAGCACTGCACAATATAAAGCTTGCTATCTTTCTGTAAGCTTGATATTAATGTCAATCAAGCTGCGTTAAGTATTCTGATCGTATATGGTCAGAAGCTCAGTAGCGAAATATTTGCTCAGAAAATAATTTCGTTCATTTTTCTAATTTCCTAAATTGTTCTCACCGAAATGAAGCTGTCAATCCGAACTGAAATCAGTCTCCATACTTAGCCAAGCTCTTTACCTATATACGTATAGCCGAGCTCGTCGCAGTGGATACTGCGAGCGCACAAACATCAAGTTTCGCAAATAAAAAAGCCGAGAAATTCCAAGCTTATCGCAAAATTGCCGTGGAAATTGAATGGACCTCGTGCAGTCTCAGAGTCGCTGTATAAATCGTCGGCGGCTTCCTATCGTACGTGTCATCGCATTTCTCTTATCTGTCGATTGTCGCGTGTCGCGCGTGGAGGGGCGTAGCCAAGTCCAAGTCCAAGGCGAAGGTGAAGGTGAAGTCGCACTGTATAAACGCGCTTATGTCGCGCCGCAAGTGTAGTAGGCCGATCCTGCAGTGAATTTCTTATATACGCCTCAAGCTTGCACGGGATTATGGAGAGGGAAAATACAGGCATGCGAAGCCGCGAGAAGTCAAGTTTAAGGCCAAGCCGATGACGTCACCTGCCGCCGGTGGCTGCACACTGTTATGAAGGAGGAGCTTCGAACCTCAGACAATAACACACGCAGATATGAGATTGCGTTTGAAGTTTCTCTTGTGCTTCATATCAGTAAAGAGTGAAATTTGTTTCGCTAATTAGGCTCTCTTTCACGCACCTGGACAAACTTCTTGAAGAGTGCACCTCTTCGTTTTCATCATTTCGATAGAATAACATTTTACTTCGTCTATTCAAGGTTCAAGCTTTCTCATTATAGTAAATGATGGGAATTGATCATCAACGAACTAAGGTGTTACTAGATAATTTATTATATTGTCGACGTTTCGGAGGATTATCAACCTCCCTTCTCAAGACTCAATAAATTTTCTCATTATAGACTGATGTCATTTTTTCCCTCTAACCCGTTACGCACGAATGGCTTCTGGAGGGCCCATTTAATTTATATATGTTACGTCAAATTTGGAAATTTAATAATTTCATAATTCCACCCGTATGGTCATATTTTTTGGTGCCCAATAAAGCCGATGCAAACGATACAACGATAAACGTGATTCTTAATAAAAATTTGTTTTTTCGATTAAGGCATTTCTAAACATTATTATTTTTCGCTGAAAAAAAATCGAGTAACAAATTCTTTCCAATTCCAATTGTTCAACCTTATTTGTCATGATCTATAATAAAAATTTAATTTTTTTTGGCTTTCGAAGTTCATTTTTATGTAGTAGTTTTCTTCGAAACTCCTAAAGGGTTTTTTTCGGATCCACTTGTAAAATCATGCTGTCAAGCATTTCTAACCAAATATATAGGAAAATATACTAAAATTTTATTAAAATCTCACAAAAAGTATCGTAATTTTTCCGTCAAACATTGGATATTATACTTACAAGTAACGAAAACATAAGTGAAAATCTAATAGGACAGTGGTTTTAAAAAATACGGTGTGCACCAAGAGGAAAACTATCACTTTAAAAAATGCGAAAATCGTGACATAATTCTGGATGTGTCAGAAATATACATTTACATAAGTGGTTACCCCAAAGTTAAAAAAATTTTACATCTTTTAAATTTAAGTGTAATGAGTTGTGCGCACAGAAAATAATACAACATCATTGTTCATTCACAAATTGCAAATTAAAAACTAGTCTATTTCTAATCATAGCCCCAGTCCCCAGTATACAGAAGGAAAAAAAAATGTCACTCGACTTGTGAGGAAACCAGCAAAACAATCATAAGCCTACGGAACACTTGCAGTCTCTAATCGGGAAAACCCCCGATTACGCTGATTAGTTATTACGTAATACTAGTTACATGACGGTTATAACCGAATTACCGACGACTAGCTAGCGTGTGAAAAAGTTCGGATCGATGCGCGTACTGCTATCCTGCTTTAGAGTCTTTCTTACTATATTCTATTTTTATTGTACTAGTAGATACGTTAGAGAGAAAGTCTCTGAAGTCTTGGCTCTTCTACTCCTTGTCTGATCGGCACTAGACCTTATCTACTGCGCAGACGAAGCTCTAAGGATGCCCTTAGACTTGATGTTAAAATTAAACATACCATTTTCATCAAAACGCGAATTAATTTACTATACCAATCACATATGTTCAAATGTGAGTGTATATGTTAAATTATTAATATCATATTGTTCTAAAAAAGGTACACCCTTCAAACTACTTTCGAAATGAATTCCTAAAGCATCTGACCCTTACTTTGAAACTATTAATTACATACTTTTTTAAACATTACATGTACATCCATGCACTTTCAAATGCATTTAGTTTATAAATTATCATGGTAATAATTTTAATATTCAAATTATTCCTTCTCCCATCAGTAAAAAAATTTTTTAAATTAAAGTTACGTTCGCGTACTCTAGATTATCATGCTCTTAATTTTTTACTTTACCGAGAATAAAATAGCATCCAGTAATCACTTTGCTTTTTGTTACGATGCAACGAGTGCGTCTGTTTTCATATGATATTGTGCGTTTATCGAAATGCTCCGAGCACGAGCAGCTATTGCTGTGAGCGTACAACTCATCAAGGCCAAGATTGGGCGGCGGTTTTTGGCCGCTTATCGTTCATTGCTTTTATGCGGAGTGTCACATACGACTGCCCGATGCGCAGTTATGTTGCAAAAGCGAGATCAATCCCGTATACTCTATTCAAATTTTTATTATTATTATTATTATTATTATTATTATTATTATTATTATTATTAATATTGTTATTATTTAATTATATATTATATATTTTTGAAATGAAAAGGGATATATTATTTTCGATGATAAAAACATTTTAAAAATAATATTTAATAGTAAAAAGTTTTACTCACCCTGGTAGAAAATAAACCAACACACACAATTTGCAACATTTTTCTCTCTTCCAAAAGTTTCTTAGCTCTACTAAAAAGGATAATAATAGGTTGCTCAAAAATACTTCATGTAATATTTTTTTTTGTATCATTGCTCTAAAAAGATGTCCATTAACTTTTGACTCGAGTTCTTCTCTTTCTGGAAAAATCATATAATCATCTTATAGTTATGCATTCGGCTGGACCGAGTCAACATCGCGGATGTGCGCTCTATAGAGAATGAGTGCGTGCCGGCAATCAGATAACGAACTACGCATACCGAAAATAACATCCTTGCAACTCGAAGAAAGTAAAAAGGCGAGATCGAGAAATATATCTGTTGAGTTGGGAAAGTTTTGAACGTGCTGGTCTGACCGTTGTTCGCCGACGAAGATGAGAAAAGCCGTTGACCTTGACCGTGATCTAAGGAGAAGGTATCGATTTTTTTCTTCCTCTTTTTTTTCCTACGCGCTCCCTTCGGGCCGGCAGTCGCGTGAAACGTGACCTCGTCTCACTAACAGCCGCTGATTCGTTTCTCTTTCAAGTTTCGTCTGTACGTCTGAGTATTTTCCTTTTCTGTCTGCTTTTCGCCTGTCTTCATCTCTTTTTTCCATATATCCGTTGCCACTTGCTTCCTTTGTTCCTTTTTAACATTGATTCCTTCATTTTCTTTTACCACTTACAGTTATAGATAAGTGAAATAAGATTTTATTTTTTATAATTGTTGGCTGGCGACATATTTCGTTTATAGGTAAAGAAAACAGTGTTTTAATTTTATGCATAAAATTAAATAAGAAATATTGTTATATATTATACAGATAACTTGTGACATCTTCGGAAACTCATGAATCCAAATACTTTATGATAATGTGATTGTACTTCTATTACATTTTTTCAATTGGCTTTTAGGATTCTTCAGTAATTTTCTGTCAACGAGTACGCTTCTTTTATAAATGATTCCGCAACTGCATGTATCTAATATTAGGGTTAAAAAATTATTCATTTTTTCATCTCAAACTATATTGAGTATCCACTTTCACAATATAAAATATGAAGCTTTTTAATTCAGTGAAAATCGAAAAATTCAAGCAAATTAGGTTAAAAATAACCATAATATATTGATTAAAGTATATACTTTTGAATGTTTACTTTTTTGGAAAGTTAAACGTTTGATAAAAAATCAATTTCTTTGAATTTTACAAACGTAAAAAAGTCAACAAGTTTCATGATCGTGATGGTATAGAAAACCTAAGAAAGGAGAACATAAAAGGAGGAAAGTTTGTATCGAAACCTAATTGATAATTAAGTATGGGAATTTTGTCGTATTCCTTACTTTTCTCCTTTAAAATTCCGTCCTCATTACTTTGAATATTCAATTTGATCGTCTTGGACAATATCCCCGAGTGCAGATGAACCATTAAACCTACACATAAATCTCTGAGCTTATAAGAAGCGGCGTTAGTTTACCGCATGCGGCTCGTGCGCCAATTACACTTCGAAACGTGGCCGAGGCCTTCGCAAGTCAGCGCACAACCCTGACCCTGCAATTCGCCGCGCGCTTGTCGCTCGACATATCGATTTTATGTACGTATTGAATACGTGCTTTCTTCCTTCTCCTGCTCCTCGTTTTTTCCTCATACGAATAATGGTTCCATATTACGCGGGCGTGCCTCACGACTCCTTCTTGGATCGCGTACATATAAAAGCTTTTTTAATTAAGGCGGGACGAGTTTCTAAAGAGTTGCACATTCAAAGATTATGCTGCAATTTTTCCAGAGCTCTGAACAAACAAATTTGCTAATTTTGGAGATGAATTTGCGATAAGGTGCTTGAAAGCTATTTGACTTTTTTTGGAATTGTGCATGTAGCGCAAATATTTTTGGTAATTTATATTTATCTTTACGAAAAAAATGACTATACATAGTTAACGTTGAAATCACTTCTCAATGCTTATACTAGAATATTTTTTAATATTGTATTATATACATTTTTAACTTTTGTTCAGTGTACGAACTCAAATCTAAGTTTAATGTGTACTACGAGAGCTTTTTTTTTTAGTGTAATGGAACAAAGATATTTATTAATTAATCTTATCATTGATTTGATTACTTTATTTTTACGCTCTTACAATATATATATATATATTTTAATGTTTTGAAAAAGAAGCTGCAGTGTAGTATCACATAAGATGGTTCCACATTTTAAATTATTAGTAAATTTTTATTATTTTGCATGGAATACGAATGCCAAATTTTTAATGTTTTATGATAACGAAGTAAACAATATAAATTTTTCATATACTCATAACATTATCCAAGATAAAAAAATTTTTCTCATAAAAGCTTATGTTTTAAAAAATCCATAAAATTTATCTATATTTGTGATTTTATAAGGTACTTATCTGTTTTACTTTTTTACCACAATTAATGTCATATAAAAGTAATTTGAAATGCTATATATTGTTTTTTATATCATTAAATTTAAAAATAATCCTTAGCTAAATACTGGAGGAAATATACTTACTAAAAAATTGTAGTTAGATAGATAAACTACTTATGTGAACAGAAATAATGTATATTTTACAGTAGGCTATTTTGCTTCCTCATAGAGAAAGCTTTGTAATAGTAAAATTTTGAGTTTCGTCAAATCTCTTTAGAAACATGTTCAGAAGTGTTAGAAATTCGAATCACGTGATTTTAGAAAATGTCTGTATTTAAGTCGCTGTTATACCTGACCTCTTCATATTTAATATCTATGTACATGTGTGCTTACTTAATTGTTTCGACAATATAATTTATTCAAAAAAGACTTTAAATTATAATATAATATCAAAGTACAATAACAAATTACGTTTAATTAAATTAAGGAAACAGCGCAGAACGATTAAAATTGTCGGGAATTAAACCTTTTTATACGTTATACTCATCATTATTTTGATTTACTCAAGTTTCAGTTGTTTAATTAAAAATTTCTTTATGTTAGTGCTTGATTTTTAAAGAAAAATTGAGCAGAGTTGGGTAGGAATAGAGGAATACGCACTTCGCTCCACGCAACGCACGTTATACTTTTGGATCGATCATCACAGCGACGGTTTCGGGGGTAGGGTTGGTCAGGGTCATCGGCGGAAAAAATATTGAGCTCTCCGACTTCTGCCCACAAACTCGTGCGCAGCCGGCCGGTTCCCAGCCGGGATTGCGAAAATTCTCCATTTGTGCCCGTAGATTAATGTAACGTAATGCAAGCGTAGCTGAATTATTCATCTCTTTGTTATGTCTTTCTTTTGAAAAATTGTTCAGCAAATACAAGTTTGAATATTTTTATTTTTATTCCGATTTGCTTTATAAAATTATCATTTTCTTCCCTTTTTGACTTTTTTATTTTGTTCATGATGTATTGATGTTTAATAAAAGCATATGTCTAATCTGTTGAAATATTCGATTTATGTTTATTATTAGTTTTAAAAAAAAAAAAAAAAATTGATTACTGATTTAAATCAGGATTGCTTAAAATATTACATATTTTCTTAATAAAAATACACGAATATATCAGATTACATTTCTAATACAATGTGATACAGGTTGTATTTTATTTGTTTCTAATTGTATCTAAATGACTATCTACCTATCCATCTACCACCATTTACAAAATGTTTAAATAAAAATAATACTAATGTTTATAGAAAATTTTATTATATGAACTAATAAAGCTTAAAATTTTTAACTATACGATAATTATAAAACGTGTTATATAAAAACAGAAATTTATTATTTTTTTTTTAATGATAATTCTATTTTGAAATGAAAAGTATTTAATTAAAATACAGCACTTATAAGTGGTAGTATACACAATTTTATGATAAGATTTATAATCTTGTCTATATTTTGTAAGTCATAAATTGCACTTTTAAAATTAAAATAATTTGGTGTAAATGATTTAATAATTATTTTCAATATTTAATTTAAAATATAGCTTTTAAACTATTTACTTAATGTTACAACTAACTACATTTACTACTGAGTTTTAATTTTTCATTATTCATGATATTCATAAAAACGAAAAATATTTGCTGAATTCTCTTTCATGAAGAAAAAAAGTAAAAGTAAGTGACCGTTTGCATGAATAGCACTCATTAAAACTCAGAACCTGATCGAAGTTGTTTATTCTGCACGCAATACAGTTCTATTGCTGAAATTATTGTTGCATTATTTATCGGTACCTTGAACTTTAATGCTTGCACGAACTCGTCAACGTTTTAGATTATGAGAAGTATATCTAGAACTGCTATCATACTTTTTATCTGCAAGCTTATGAACCTGTTATTTTAATTATATATTAAAAAATAATAACAATTTAAATTTTCTAAAAATAATAATGCTTAATAGACTTGTTGTATATAATTTATCTAACAAGAAATTACCTTTAACTCATTGTTTAAGGAGGTATTTTTATTTTTAAACATTACAGTGAAAATTGGTAAGATGCGATTAAAAGAAAATATTATTTTATATTTCGTTTTTTTTTCTTTATATTTTAAAAATTAAAAAATTAAAATAAATAAAAAGAATGTGAATTAATGCATAAGACCGTACTTAACTTATCATAGAATATAATTTTTTGACGTTCAAGTTTTGAGTCTGCTGCAACTGGTTTTCGCTAAGTTTTTATATTAGTGTTCGTTCCTCACATAGACACACACTGCTGACTTTTTCTTACTTACGTAATCGACCTGTTTGAAAACGAGCGTCGCTGCGTTCGGTTTCGCGTAGGACCTTGAAATTTTGATACTGCAGGCGCCGTCTACCACAACGTTTCGCGAAACACCTCACAATTGTGTGGAAACGATTTAACTGGACCCATTTTTTCAATTTTCAACCGACTATTAATTTTTTACTGCAGGTATTTAGCATATATATTAAATGGTTATTAAACAAATTTTCTAATTTTAAATGTTAAATAATGTAATTCTAAAATTTTATTGTTCGAATCACGTATTTAATGATTTTGAATTAAATACAAATTCTTAAAATATAAACTGCAAATTTAATGACGGTAGAATTTGCTCTCCAGATTTATTTCTCCGAAACTATTTTTAAAGAGATAAATTTCTATTCAAATTCGTATTCAAGAACTGCATTCCTAATTATTATGCTGAAAGCTATATACGATAAAATTAGAAGAATGTAGGTAATATTCGCCGCGTGACATGAAATTAATGGGTTAATATCTTTATTAAAGCTAGGCGCGAAAATATCGTGAAACTTGTACTTGCTTGTTAAAGCACTTGGTTGGATGAGTTTTACATTAAAAAAAGCAAATTCCAACAAAGTGCATTAGATTTTAAGAAAAATCGAAAGCTTCCTGGTAAGCAGTTAATTACATAACTCGATTCACAAGATCCCAGTGACTAGGTTTTCTATACCCAGAACACCGAAGAGCGCCTCTTTTATTTTTAATTAATCTGGTAGGATTAATCACGTGCTAGGAGAAGCGATCCTTGCTATAAACTTATTTTCATTCGCTGTGCAGGCACGAAATGCTGCGTCGATTGATAAAAGCTCTCGGTGTAGCAACTTGTTATATATACGACGGGAACATCGTCGGTTACTCGCGATGAATTGACTCCGTCTCGCTCGCGCAGATGCAAAGAATTGGTGGGATGACTGAGATGATTATTACGGTAATAGCAGAGCGCTCGCTCGCGCACGTGTGACGTTACTGCCGATATAGTCACAGTCGGTGCGAAATGGTTTGAACCTATAAACGACGAGCCTACTGCTGCTGCTGCTGCTGCTGCTGCTGCTGCTGCTGCGGCTGCTGTTGCTGCTGCTTTAGTGCACTGTTCGAGAGCATTGGCGTCGTCGCGGTTTCGTAATATGTGCTGCTCTATCGAATTTAGTGGGAACAAAAACGCTCGTTGCCTTATAGTCAGATTGCTTTTTTTTGCTTGTTTCAAAATATAAACTTGTACACAGAAACAAATTATTATCAACTGTCAACATAAGTTGGATAGCGGACAACATATCGATTAATTTTTTGAAAAACCACTGGGCCTTTTGACAAAAATTTTAACAAATTCGTTATCACAGTCTTGGTAGAAATTTTCACTAGCCAATGATCTTGTTTTGATCAATTTATTCAAAACTGATCAATAGTAGACTAACTTTCGCTATAAATTCATCAAATTATCCGTTAACTGATGAGAATGTTGAATCATCAAACGATATATTTACTAATTATATACTTCATTTCATTCATTGTAACATTTATAAATTTGATTAAGTATTTTATGAATGATGGTAAAAATAGATGATGAAAATAATAAAAAGAAGATTCAAATTCTATTTACACTGAGAAAGTCATGAAACTGTATGACTGCACAATATTCCGAGCTGACTTTAGATTGAAATAATTTAAATTCTTTTTTAAATTATTCATTCAAATTAAGACAGGTTTGAGAGGACAACAAATTTTTCCGACATTTAGAAATGCAGTAACAAAAAGTAACATCATTATTCATAAATAATAAATAACATAGGTAAAGAAGTTTTCTAGACAAATTATTAGTGCAGTATAAGAATATCGCATTTTAAAAATGTGACATATTTTAAATAAACAACTTTCATAAAGTTAACTTATAACATATTGTTTTTTTCTTATACTTACTTGAAGTTAAAGCAATAAATAAATAATAGTTATTCTATTTACTTATAAATATAGATATAATAAAGTATTAAATTTAAAAAAATTAAAATTTAAGAAAAAATTTAGGCATGTAATTGTTTAAAAAAAATAAAAACAAATTGTATTTTTTGACGAATAAAATTCTGTATCAAGCGTTTTTCTTTTGATTCATTTAGAGTTTACTCGAAATGAAGAATTTCGTAGATGAAAAATAATAGCTTATAAGAGAAAATATGTAGATTGTTCGTGATAAGTTTTTGAAAATCTATTCGATGCTATTTCTAAGCCATGTAAATTCTTATCGAATAAATTCATTATAAAGTTCTTGTAAAAAGTTGGATTGTCAAAAGGGATAGAAGTTTAGGCTGATTTATAATGGCAGGCAACGTGCAGGCAGAAGGGTTTTTTGAGCCAACCTGAGGACGTTGACGACGATGGTTCGTTCATGTGTGACGCGTCGACGTGTATAGACATCCAAGGACGCTCTTCTCTCGCTCGCTCTGTATATCTGTGTGTGCGCTCGGCTGCCGTCATCGGCCGTTTCCGCCGATGCTCGGTGTCTAAATTTGCGCTCGCGAGCCGCGCCGCTCGGCCTTCGCGATCGCGGCCACGAAGCTCTTAGGAAAGTCAAGTTCAAGGCCAGCCAGATAGCTGCTGCTGCCGCCGCCGCCGCCGCCGCTCCGCGCTAAAAGTCTCCTACTACTCCTCTTTTGCCCCACCGCCGCTCTCCAGAGTGGGAGCGCGCAGCTGTTTGCTGCACGCCGGGACTCTAGACACGGATATATGCTATACAAGTGGGCACGAGGAGGGGATTTTGAGCCAAGGGACGAAGGGCTTGCCGTCTCTGAGCTTACGCAACCCTTTCCAGACTAACTACCGTTACACGTGTTTTCTACCTCGCGTTGTTTCTTTCTCGCGTACTTCGTTTATTCAACAATGCCAAAGAATTGCTGCGGCCTTTTAATAAAATCAACAGACGCATCGTTTTCTTTTTCAGAAAACTTTTTTCTTTTCAATAAATATTGTAAAGACCTGAATTAATATTTTATTTGATAAGGAACGATTCATTTTTATTACAAAAATATTTTTTATCAACTTTATATAAAGAATAAAGAAAGTGCTTTGCGGCTATATCGTAGCTTTCCAGATTGTTCCGTTTTCTTCTTACGTTTTTTCAAGATTTAACTTTAATCTTTTCAATTTTACTTACTTTCATAAAATATTAATTATAATATATAAATATATATATATATAGTAGCTAAAAAATTTGTTATAAAATTTGAAAGTATTTTGTAAAAAATGAACATTATCGTGTATAAATTACAAATGACCGAGGAATTTTTTATTTCTAAGCTCCTCGGTGCTTGCACCACTACCTCGTTATAATTTCAAGGTTATTATTATAATTTTTTTAACATTATATATGAAAAAGAAAAGGATTAACATGCTTCAGCCTCCATGCATTTCCCCACCCTCGTATTACCCTCGATAAAACTTGTCAATTGCCACACGTGTGTTCGATTATCATATCACGCGATACAGGCCGTATAGAAGCTTTGTTGTACTGTAAAATATTTTTTATTTTTTGAACAAACCGCTTTGCTTCGATTGCGTTGGCGAAGCTCCACGCATGGCTCGATATTGTACGCCTTCGCTTATCTGCTTTAAAAAGCTTTTTCTTTGACTCAGAACCAGCTTCGACGCAATTTTTAGATAAAGCTTTGTTTTATATTTTTTCTATTTTTCATTAAATTATTACACATTATACATTATAGGGATATTAGTGTTATTATTATTTTTTTATGGTTGTTCAAGCATTAACAAAGTCGTCGACTAATAAACGCCTTTACAATGTTTTGTTGGAGATTATAAAAAAGTTTTCATCGCATAATGGTATTTTAGTTATAGTTATTATAATTTTATCTGAAGTTGAATGACTGACTTTATTGAAAAACATTATCTATATGTATGTATATACGGAAATCATACAACAGTTTTTCTAGAACATTATTTACATTATAAGAAATATTATGTAAGATAAACTACTTTTTTAGCTTTAAAAGATATTAAATTAAATATTTCCTTACAAATTTGGTCGTTTTTAAACAATTACTTTTTCTTAATCAGGTGATGGTTTCGGATATAACTTTAATATTTGAGTCTTATAAAACTATCTCTTGAGACTAATTAATGGTTACATTTAAATTCATATTGTATGATCAAGAAAATGTGATTATCAGAAAACGGCCTACTTCACTTTGAATTACCAATATACATGCATAAATAAATACTAAATACAAATTAAACAATTATAAAACGTGTTACGATTAAATATTTTTATTCAAATTATTAATAAATAACGCTTTGTACAAACAGTTTACTTGCTAGAAGACTTTTAAGTTGCTATTCGGTGGCTGCGCCTTTAATCAGTATATTCAATTATCGAAGCTTTAGCACGATTTTATTTATTTTTATTACAGACAGAAGTTCAAGTTCTAAGACTTGCACAAAGTATTTTGCAAAAAGTAAAGACAAAGCACATGTTAAAACATTTGCGACCTCGATTGCACTACATACGCTTTAACAGACCGTACAGTTAAGTTTACCAATTACTTTACCGTGATTCAAATTGCCTCCTGAACCAAATAGCACCGTTTCTCTCTAATACTATTGCAATTGATGTAATCGGGCCAAGCGTCGCTTCAGCACCCGAAGTGAACGTTCATTAAGTCAAGCCTTTTTTTTAGATACTCTATGATTCTTTGGTAACAAGTTTTACTTGAATAATATTTATATATAGATATATTTTTAATTCTAATTATATACTACGCATATATTTATAGACAATTTAACGTTAACTTAGTTGTATTCTAACAATAATGATTTTTTTTTAATTTAAAGTTTACGAAAAACTTAAGTAAAAAATTTAAGTTAAAGGTAGAAATTTACTCAGAATATTTAACAGGAACATTTTTTCTAAAGATTGTATATTTTACAAGATCAGTTGACATCCGTTTTTCATAAAAGTTCCATTGAATTTGTTAAAAAAATTAGAAACAAAATCCGAACTTACCCGTAATACTGACATATTCAAATGAATAATTTTGTTAACAATGTCAATGGAATTTTTTTGAAAAACTAACTGTATCAGCTTCTAGTAAAACATACTAGCTGAAAAAATTTTGTATGGCACCTCTAAACTTAAAATGCTAACTTTAAGATGATTTTTCGGTAAAATACAGTTCGATACTGGTGCGTGAGGTGATTTTTACCTCGTTCGACTCTTCACCCACGCTTAGCTTGGGCAAGAAACGTCGCACGAGGTAAAGACTCTTCACCCACGCTTAGCTTGGGCAAGAAACGTCGCACGAGGTAAATAACCACCTTCTACATCCGTGTCGAAATGTGCTATTTTATCTGATCTAATAATCGTTTACGACATAAATTTTGTAATGTAAATTTTGCGTTTTGAACAAGATAAATATTACTGAATATTTTTAGTTTAGATTAAAAAAAAATAATTAGTTTCAATGAAAAAAAAATTTAATTAAGTAAAAAGTGATTGTTTTATTTATATGTAACATATATTTATGATATATATTGGATTTTTTTATATTTAATACACATTAATTTATTTCAAACTTATAAGATTTAATATTGAGACTTAGGTAAGCTTATATAAAAAAAACAAAACATTTATTTATTAAATCTCTAAAGATTTATTTACAAGTCAAAACAAAATCTAAGTCTTCTTTTATGTATTAAAACTTTTATTTTATATTTTTTTATAATTCAATGATGATTTAACAGCAAATAAGAACAGGAAAACCCTATATGTAGCACGAGCAATAATTATTAATTTATAATGAAATTTGATATACCAATATCAAAGTAAATATCTTTAAAGTAAGAAATTTGGTAAAGATAAACGAATACTTATTTCACAGTTGTAAAAACATAATTGCATTTTTTTTTATTATACATCATGATTACATGTATATAATATTGAAAAAATTAATTTTAAACTTGCAATCGATTTTTCAACAAAAATTTTATAAAAAATATTGTTATTTGCACGATAAAAGTCTTCAATTATTAAAATTTATATATTTACTATTAAAAATTTAATATATATGTATGGTTTCATAATATTTATGAAAAAATTTTTGAATAATTATCATTTTTTTTTTTTTTTAATGTTTGAAAATTAGAGACGTAAATTATATTAAATTAAATTAAATTATTTAAAAATAATTATCTTATAACATTAATTAGTATAAATAGGCAAGAAAATTGCTCAATCTACTCTACCTTCGTTTAAAACAATATGCAAAAAATAATTTTTAGTCGTAGACAAAGTATCCGATGTTCAGAACAACTCGAGGTTATCCCTAAAAGTGAGGCCGATGGGAAAAAAAATAAAGAATCGCAAACGCGCACTTCTATTTTGAACCCGCTGATCGTACCGCTTGGTGTGTAAAGCTCTGTGAGATTTGCGAATTCCAGGAGCGCGATTCTAAAAATGTTTTCGTATTAGTCGGGGATAAAAATAGTCCTCTCGCGAAAAAAGTGCAATCTGTATTGACGGACTTCAAAGCGCAAAAATCCCACAGTACTCACAGACGTTTTACAACGCTTATTTGTGCAGTAAAGGTTTCTTGGCTTTTTCTCTATGTCCATGCCTAAAATATTTTTCAACTCTAAAAATTAGATGCTGTGCAAGGTTAGAATTTCTATATTAAGATTTACCCAATTTTCCTACCTTATGTTTAGCTTTACAATTCGTCATATATGCCATTTTTTTATCATTCTATTTTAGACGAGATATCATAAGAAATACTTAAACCCTTTAATTCCCACTGTGACACATGGGTAACATGCAAATTTCGGATGAGGATAAACTATAATCAGATAACGTACTTTAAAAAATTATTTTGTCAATTTAAAATAAAAAGTAATAATAAAAATAAAATTATTAAATTGAAATTTCGTAAAATTTATTTGGGAATCAAAGGATAAATTTATGAATAAGGAAAAATTTTAACCACAATATATTGTGAAGCTATTTTTTGATATACCAAGACTAATATATATATACATATATATAAATCAATTATATTCCACTCTTTGTTTATTTTGTCAATAGGTCTGTATGATGTCCGGTAGCACAGCTGAAAGCATGATTGGAAATAATAGGGCATTACCCAGTATCAAGCAAGAAATCGACAACCCTACCACGCCCACTCAAAACTATCAAGTCTGTTCACCAACTACAACGTTGCAGCAACAAGAGGTATTTTTTATAAAATTACAATACTATAATTTACAAATATGAATCTACAGTATTACACATTTAGAAAAGTTCATTACTTTTAAGTAATTACAAAACAAAAAGCTAGTCAATTTAAATTTTATATAATAATTTTGTTTGTTTATATTATGTTAAGTTTTATATTTATTTTATGATATTATTTGTTGGATAATTACTGATGAAAATTGAATTATCGATTAAAAATGTTTTTAAAAAACTTAAAATATAGTCCGAAATCTATTCCATTTAATTGAGCTGAAAATATATATTTCAGTATAAAATATCCAATGTTCAAATTGCCTTTATTAATTTGTACACCATTGTATAAAAAATAATAACTGTTATATTAAATTTTTTCTCCAAAATGTCGATAATCAAAAGCTTATTTGAAGTATTTAAATTCTCTTCTTTTTTACAGTCCCTGTGTGCAAAGATGGATATGCCAGATTACGGAGGCAGCAGGGGTAGCCCTGGGAGCCCGGAGATGCATCACTGTTCCTCGACGACGCAGCCGCTCGGCACTCCTGAGGTAATCTATGCATACTAGCGCACACACACACACACACACACACACACACACACACATATATATGTATAAACACAAGTGTACGCGCATTGTCACACATATACACTCACATATAAGCAAACTTGCTATTGGGGTAGGTGCGTCTATACAATCAGCTCTGTCAACGGGAATATTGAAGCGCGCTCGCGCAATCGCGCACCTGCTAATTATTTAGCAAGTTAGCCGAAGAGGCTGATTAACTTCCTTGATGGCTTTTCGTTTAATATCGAAAGTATTGACTTGTTCAATAAATATTACCTACGCGTGTGTTACGCGTGTGACGTAGGAGTTTAAGTTAATATTTCGTATCTATAAGTTCTCTTATCATTGTGAATAATTTTTTTATTTTTATTGATAATCTAATTACTTATACTTTCGTTCGATATACAGTCATTGAATAGATTTTCTTTTAAAAATCGTTATTGTTTTTTCAGTGTTATTTAACTCAATTGATGTACATCTAAGTTTTCAGTAACATCTAAATATGTACCTGCTAATTATTATTCCTTAAGTTTATCAAGTAACTAATTACTTTTAAAGACTTAATGTGTTTGTTAACGATTAATTATTTTTGCCTCTGGAATTACCTAATGTAGTTACTTTGATGCGATATCCTTTATAATATTATTTAAAAGTTTATTAAATTACAGAACATATTTATAAAACAGATTTAAACTTTATGTTACACTTTTATTAATAAAATAATGCAAATTTAAAATTGAAAATTCCACTGCATTTCAATGTTTGAAAAAATTTGAAAATACTAGAAAATTTAAAAATCATTAAGAGGATAGTATAAAGATAAATTAAAAAGTTTTCTAAAAAATGTTATTCTTACCTTTTAGGATGGAGTAAAGGAGGAGGACATGATGCCGAGGAGGCTATGCCTTGTTTGCGGAGATGTAGCAAGCGGATTTCACTACGGCGTTGCTTCGTGTGAGGCTTGTAAAGCTTTCTTCAAAAGAACAATACAAGGTAAGAAAAGTCCTTTAAAAGTTTCCTCTCTGTACTTTTTTTCTGCTGCTCCTCCAGATAGCACTGAACAATTTCGCCTGTCTTATAATTAACAATACATGTTTTGTAAATTAATGTTATTTAAGAAAGATATGATTAGAATTAACCCTTAATAAAAATTCGGTCGCTAATTTTTAAAATAATTAAAAATATTACATTGAAAATATAAATAATCTTCTAAAGTGTTGTTTAAACCATTTTAAAACTCATCAAAAGCCTCTAATATTATTATTAGTCGCTGAACCCATAAATGAAAATCTTCGATCTTAGAAAGTTTTTACCTTAAGCTTTCTTAGGAGAAAATGGTCCAAATAAGCTGTCTCTGAAGAATGATTATGTTTATTTTCATCTCACTTACAAGTAGAGTATTTCACCTATGGATGACGGCAATAAAACTTTGCAAAATTCTTTGGCTCAAAATATAAAGTACATGTTGTGAAATTTTTCTAAATTAACCATGGAGTCCTAAATATGGCCTATTCAAGCATAAAGGGCCAAAAAATATGACTTGATTTGAACCCTTATAATTTATTGTAAGTATTAATTTGTCAGTATTTGTATTAGAGAGTTATTTGAAAAGTCAATTTGAGATATAAAAAATAAAACAATCGAAAATTATATTAAATATTGCTTGTTGAAAATAAACGTTGGAAATTAATGGAAAAATTTTACCGGATTTTTGACTAACTTTTTATATAATGGAGTGTTGTATAAGGATTTAAATAAGAATTTATTTCTTTGGGCTTGAAAATGGTTTTACAATTAACTTTCTATTACATAAATATTGTTCCAATTATAAAGGTTCAAGTCAAACTATGTTTTTGGGTCCATTATGCTGAAAAAAGGCCAAGTTTGGAATCTCAGACTGATTAAATAAAACTTTCTTGTTTGATAAGCTTTCAAATAGTTTAAAATGTACCTTAGGAATACTCTTTAAAGCAGACAAAAGTTAAACATTTTTTCGTGTTTTAATTAATGTTTAATAAGTGTTTATATGATGTCGATATGCAATAGACTATTGTAGATTATTTTTTATATAAGAAAGTATATATCTTTAGGATTATTTGAAAAATGTTTATTCTTACTATTAGATAAATAATGAATTAACTAATAAAAGAAGCAGAAATGCAGGCAGGGCGTTTTGCATCTTGAATTAATAATGTAGTTTTAAAGGCAGGCAAGGTGTGTGATATGTGCGTGTCAGTTCTATCTGGTGAAGAACTGCGAATATAATGGTAAAGTAGCCAGTAACTTCACAGGCAACATCGAGTACACCTGTCCGGCCAACGGCGAGTGCGAAATAAATAAGCGGCGTAGAAAGGCTTGTCAGGCCTGCAGATTCCAAAAGTGCCTGAGGCAAGGTATGCTCAAGGAAGGCGTAAGACTCGACCGAGTTAGGGGAGGCAGACAGAAGTATCGTAGGAGCACCGATCCCTATGTGCCCGGCAAGACCATCACCCTCGAAGGTAAGTCAGCAAGCGGAATACCTTTGGCTTTTGCCTCTTACAGGGTAAACGCACCGGCCTATTATCGATTCAGTTCACTTGACTTCCGCAAACATTAAAACTGTTTTACGAATTTTACCAGTTCTTTACTTTTTATAGGTAACATTAATTTTTTCTAAAACTTTAACAAATCAATTTAACTAATATTTTGACAATAACAATTGCATTTTTAGACAATTTAAACTTTACTATAAAAAATAATCATTTGAGAGAAAAAATATTTTAATAACTTTATAAGTATTACTGGGAAAGTATATAAAATTACTGTTATACTTCCTTCAATAATTTTCCATAAGAAATTTCTAAACTTGTTTTAGCTTACTCAAATAGCAATATTCTATGTCTTTTTAACATTAATTTTTTTAATTAACTAGAAGATAGTCAGGAATCAAATCACGTTTCTTCAGCTTAAACTTATAGATATACAAATATGAAGAAAGTCGGAATACTAAACTCTACTGGTTCTATCCTAATAGATGTATGTATACTTTTTCTAGGTTCAATTACTCTTGAAGCTGTATCTTTTTCCAATATTGTCTAAAAATAAACCTGAAAATATGTATAACTTGAGGTTTTCGAATCAATAGAGTTTGATATTCTGGCTTTCTTCATACTTTTATATCCAAAAACATATCCCAAAGTTTAAGCTGAATCCGTAATCAGGATCTCTGACACGCTCCTAGTAAGTGCGCTAAAATTCGACTTTGTGTGTTAGATTTTTTGAACAACTTCTTCTCTACACTAGCTCATCAAATAGAATTTTGTACAAAGTAGGTGTACTTTAGGTTGCTTGTAGTAAAAAACAACTTCTCCATGAAAAATACTTACTTTGCGCACTTGTATGATTTTAAACTAAACAATATTTATAAAGAAGCCTTAATAAATATAAAAGATTGTATAACTAACTTCGTGAACCCTATTTAAAGATGTCACAATCATTTTTTTGTAGCTGTTCCGGTTAAAACCTTTTAACTATTAATTTTATTCCTTAAAAAAAATAATTGTTAAAATAAATATTTTGTGCAATAATAGCTCTAAATTAATATAATTAATCTTCTAAAATCACATGTTAAAATATTAATGACTATTTGGTTGAATTTTTCTCCGAGCTTGAATTGACCGGTGTGTTTACCCTATGCTTATACCATCTATCAACGTTTTGTATACGTTATATCAGCATTATTGAAGTTAAAAAAGGAAATTATCATTGACTGGCACGATTCATTGCTTTGATGCTTTTAAAATCTAAAATGGAACAACAAAAACAGAAAAGAAATGCATGCCATTGACTGTCCTCATCAGCAACCTGCAATAGTGTGATTAAAACATTTTTGTTTTGATGTTTCAAGCTAACGTAGGATCAGCAGGCTATGCGGAAGTAATAAGTAAGTGAGCTTTCGTTCAAACATTCGACCATAAAAAAGTTTCTTCATCGTGCATCAACTTTGTTTTTTCATCGTGTCTTGCTATATTTTTTATTGAGCGTCTTGCGAATGCTTTAGCTATTATTATGTTTGCAGCAAAAAAGCTATACAGATTTATTTTTCTCATTGTCTTGTTTTAATCTTGAGCTCATATATTCATTAATTATTCTTTAGATTAAATTTAAATGATTTATTAATCGATTTAAATAATGATTAAAGCCAAATAGAATATAGTCACAGATATATAGTCAGAATTAAAAAATATTAAAATGATAATTAAACTGAAAAATTGTTTGAAAACTCACATTAAATTTCTAATATATTAATGTAATTTTTGACAGCAAATAAGCGAGAAGAAAAGAAGGATTTTCGTCGTCATTTTTCCTCTCCCATTTCTTTTGCAAAGCATGTAAATCTAATGCATGTCTGAGACGCTTTTTAGTTTGTACACTTCTATTTTGTCGATGACTCAATTAACAATGCTATCTTTAGTTTTACAGCAATAATTTAATGGTAATAATATGATCTTCTTGTAGATAACAAAATGGTAGAGGCACTGATCGCCTGCGAGCCTGACATGCTGCAGGTGTCCACTCTGTCGCACACCTTGGATACCGATCAGCGCGTTCTCGGCCAACTGTCAGACCTCTACGATCGTGAGCTCGTTGGCATAATCGGTGAGTATAATGAGATGGGCCCGTCTCTGCACCTGGATTTTATTTTAATGAGAGCAAGCTTTGAGAGAAATTTCAAGATTAATTAGGCAAGTTAATCTTGAGCCAAAGATGGCCTTTTATTTTACTGAAAAAAAGAAAAAATAACGAAATATTCAAATTTCAGAAATCGAATTCATCCAAACTTGATTAAATCTGAAAATTTACATTTTTTGCTCATAGCGACCGCACATAGCTTTTATTGATTGTAAATCCCAATCACTTTTTAAAGAAAACATTATTACAATTTTTTGTGAATATACTAATCCTTATAACGTGTTTCTCGGCGATTGGAAAGGCTGGGCGAAACAAATACCTGGATTCAGCAGCTTACCACTCAACGACCAGATGCGACTCCTGCAGAGCACGTGGGCCGAGATTCTGACCTTCAGTCTTGCTTGGAGAAGCATACCAAACTGCGGCAAACTTAGGTTTGCCCAGGACTTTTCGCTGGACGAAAGACTCGCTCGTGAATGCCACTGCTTGGAACTTTACACGCATGTAAGAATTTTTTAACATTATTTTATCATGTTTTTCATTTAATCTTCAATCTCAGATTTAGCTTTTATTTGTTGTTGGTATTAAAAGGTAACGTTCTATTGACAAAAAATTATTGATCTTCTTCTAGCAATTATTGTTACTTTAATGTATGGTAAAGTCGCTGTGTATCAGAAACTTGTAAACATTTATAAGAAACATTTTTGTAACAAAGAATAATCAATGTTCAAACGTTCATTTTAACTTTTTTAATAAAGTATGATAATTTTCTTTTAGATGTATTTTAATGATTTTTTAATACTAGATTTTATACAGAGTATTCTGAGAACAAAATAATATATAACAATATTCTTTATTTACTAAAAATATAATACATCTTGTTCAGTATAATAAATAATGGAAAATTTGTATTAATAATAATTGTTGAATAATAAATTTTGAATTCCTCAGTGTATACAAATTGTGGAGAGGCTTCAGCGACTAGGGCTAGCTCGTGAGGAGTTCTACGTGCTCAAGGCTCTTATTCTGACTAACAGTGACGCAAAGCTGGATGAGCCCCACGCGTTGCATCGCTTCCGAGATAGCATTCTAGGCTCATTATCGGATTGTGTGAATGCAGTGAGGCCGGGCCAGGCTCTACGCGCCAATCAAAATATGTTCCTAGTGTTGCCGGGCTTGCGCCAGGCCGACGGCATCGTCCGCAAGTTCTGGTCAAGCGTCTACCGCACTGGCAAGGTTCCCATGAACAAGCTTTTCGTCGAGATGCTCGAAGCCGCCAGTTACCGATGAGAAACGTGCAAATAATTGAATGGACTAGGGACAAAAAAATCAAATCGTCGTCATTTTACTTCGCTTGCAACGTCTTAGATGTGACCGGTCTCAGGCGTTATGCACTCAAAGCGCTAATTGATTGACGGATGGATTTTGGCTTCGAATCTAATGCCTTGAAAATATTATGTTATACATTAACATACACAGCTACACGTAAATACATGAACTCTCTGACATACGCGACACACACACACATACACACACACACACACACACACACACACACACACACACACACACACACACACACACACACACACACACACACACACACACACACACACACAAATACTCGCACATATAGTCACACACATACAAGAATCTTTTTTGTCGGATCGAACCGTATCGTAAGTTTGAGCGTAGTTGTAAAAAAGATGTTTTTTTTAAGAAATCAAGAAAATAAAAAAAATTTAAAAACTGTCGAGATATTGTGAATGAGAGCGGTTCAGCTGAACCAGTGAGATAATAATTAAGCCTCAGTGAGATATAAGACAAAGAGATGCAACAGAATAATCTGTAAAAAGCGTGAAGGATAAGGTTATTAACAACAATGGGATAATTTTAATAAATTATATGTACAGTACGCTTTGGGTGACAGGAATCAACAAAAAATCATGATGTCCATTAAAACCCTTCGATCCAGAACTAGTGCAATTATGTGACAAAGAGAAAAACAAAGGAGGATTTTTTCTTTTATTTTACTATCTCTTTCTGTACCGACATAACCAAACGTTTGTCATTCGTGCGTGCCACAATAAATACATGTAAAAGAGTGCATGTACAGAATGAAATCAATTCAGGGATCTTTATTAATTACTTATTGTAATATTGTCGAGTAGACAACGTGTCGCACGGCTACGACACTTTACCAGGTCGTCGAAGGCGGCTGCCATAAGCTAAAACAAATATCGGTTTGGGCACTCCTACAGTTGTATAATATATGAAATTGTACTTGCAAGTTTTTTGATGGATCTCAAATTTTTTAACAAATTTATTGTCAAGCAACTAAAATAGTTCATTTTTTCTAGAATTTTGTAAATAAAAGCAAATATGTAGCAAATTATTTTCATATATCTAGAAAACGGTTCAAAATTCTGAAAATAAACATTTTTATATTTGAACGTGTGAATATAATATTTTTCAGAATTTTGTACCTCATATTTTGATTCAAGAAAATATGAATTTTCATTTTACTAACTCGATTAGAAAGCTAGTTCTTATCTTAAGCTAGTTGTTATTTGAAATATTGTTAAAATATTTGAGAACCGTCATACCTTTTAATATTAATTATATTTATTTTTCAATTAAGATTTACATAGTTTTATTATTAACTGTTATTAATTATTCTTTTAATGCTAATAATTGATCGCTAACATCGAATAACAGTGAGCTGTTATTGTGCACCGTACTGCTTTGTTAATTTCCGACGATGTGAATGAACTGAGCTTAAGTTTAGATTTTTTAATTGAAAATAGCAGACGTTTATATTGATCAAAGATATATTGGGTGAGTTTTGTAAGATCAAGTTTACATGTGATATTTTTCTAAATAAAAAGGTCGTAACTTGATCTAATCAGTACGGTGTTTGCTAATAAACAAGTTACTATGTCTTGTAAGTAATACACAGTACATAACGTACTATAAAATGATTTAGGTAGCATTTAGTATACAATTACATTTATTGTTAATTATTTTCGTGTGATTAAAAATCACTATTATTATATGTAAGTTCCTTATCATTAGCATCATTAGAATAATTATTAACTAAATAGTGATTACCAATACTTTTACTTGTCGTAATCAAACAACCAAATCTAAGGAGTGCCCAAGTAAAACTATGAAACTACTAAAAATAGTCCACTAAACACAGGAACCAAATTTCGCGACCACGATTCGTGTATTTGCGCGTTAGAACGTAAAGTGATGCCACGCAGTCATATATACATTTATGCACCTCTTAGCTTTTATCCTATTTTTAAAGGAAAACAAAAACTACTTCGTATTAATAATCATTGCCTTGCACTCGAATCGCGAGTCATGAAACAAAAGTTGTTGTTTTATTTTATCACTTTTCATCTTACGAATATAAGCAAAATAAGTAAAAAAGAAAATTATAAAAGAAATACAAATACACATCTCGATCCGTCGATACGTAGCGGATGTAATTACATTACTGTAATTACGAAGCGTGTGAACAAAGTAACATGGCTGTTGAGCCGCGGCGAATTTCGATGCGCATTAGGATAGCTTACGAGTAAAATTTCAGATGATACTTAGTTTAACTTTGCTTCTTTTCTATCTTCGAACTTCTTCTGTTCTAATTTTGACAATTGATTAGATGTTGACTGAAGTAAAAACTTTCTATTTTTAATACTAATTTAGAAAATACATTTTTTCATTATTCATTCTGTATACCATAGCTTACTACACTGATGAAAAAATTAGTCTATGTAACTAAATTTTCAAATTTGCTTTTCAGTTTATGCAATAGTTTCTCCAAGTTTGACATTATATTTTGTTAAATTATTATGAGTTTCTTTAACTACCCAAAAATAGATAATTATATAAAAGAATTTTATGCTTTACAGTGCAAGTCAATAATCCAGTTGATAATTTTAGTTAGAAATAATAAACAGAAAATTTATTTGAATTAAATAAGATTTTTTCTCAATGTATAAATTAAATAAATTTGTACTTTTGAATAAGTCTTAACTATAGAATTAGAGTATAAAAGTATGATAATTTATTTATCAATAACAATACTACGTAAAGTCAACAAGCATTACTGTTGCATATAAACGATAACAAATATGAATTTAACTGTTAATAGTACAATAACCTATTGTTAAAGAATTCATGTCAACATCATTTTTTATTTAAAATCACTTCAGCTTTGAGTAAACTCTGTGTATTCAAACTTTCATCATTTTAATGCGCTTTGCCTCCGAATGTTATCTTTTTTTACTTCCTTTGTCGGAAGCCACTGAAGAGCTTCTCTATTGAACTGTGATATATGCACTTTCGCGTAAAACACGCGTAAAGCGCCTCTACTTGTTGTTACGACAGAATATAACGGTAGCGATACCCTCTACACGATTCTTCTTGTCACCAGTTTTTTGAGCGTATAGAATGATATGAAAATTCTTTCAATTTAAAAGTAAAAAATGTTTTTAAAAAATGCTTGCAGTATTTTTTTTTTTTTTTTTTTTATTTCTTTACACAGCGGCCTATGTGATTTTACGACCGCACGCGGACCCGGAAATTTGCGGAAAGATGTAAATTGGTTAATCCAATCGCGTCTCTTCCTTTCGATGATCGAACCATCAATTGATCGTCGTATTAGTCCCTAAGGCTCTAACGTGATAGCTATTTATTTAAGTCTTTATTAAGTAACACGTATGAGTTACTTTAATTACTATCTCTACCGTCACGTTTCAAGAATTACAAGCAAGTGTGTACACATGCAAGTGTATAAGTGTCAACGTAGAGTGTAAATGTTTGAAATTGTTCGTAATGATACTGTTATACTTAATACAGAATTAAAGAGCTAGTACGAAAATCGTGATTAACGAAAATTAGATTATGATTTGAAAATAGTGGATTTTTCTTAACATATTTTATTTAATTAGCAAAAATTTGTATTATCATCTGATATTCAAATGTATGAGAATGTAAAATAAGATTTACTTTTTTAATGCTCAGTTATTAATAAGTGTAACAGTAGCATTATATAAATGCCTGTATTTCCTTGATACGTGGCTCATCAGTTGTAGTAGTTCCGTTTTGCTTGTTTAGAAATCAAGAGCTTATTTCGATCGAATCATAATCAGTTTCTATAATCATATAGTTTATTGTACTTCTTATACGTCGTCACATATTTAATGATTATAATATATTTTAGTATTTTGCCTCTTTGTCTAAATCTTTGTAAGCATCAAAAGATAAAATCTTTTTGCTAATTTAGCATTGCTACAAAAAATTGTTGATTTTTTTTTATTTTTGATGTATAATTTTGAAGTTATTTTAAATTTACAAGTTATATGTAGTTATTTAATATTGATCAAATTTTCGTTTTTTACTTGATTAAAATAATAAAGAATATTTTTAATTTTTATTTAAACTTTTAAAGAAAAACAATTTTTAGATAAAATTCATAAGAATATGTCATGCTAAAAGCAACAAAAAATTAACAATATAAAAAAAATAGTCTGTATTTGCGTGAGTTTCAGTAGTCTGAAAAGCTTTTGTCGACTATTTATTCCCCGTACTATTGCTCAACAGCGACATTTACGCCTTGACTTTCCCAAGCATTTTAATGGAAAGTACTGAAGAGCGCAGGTTCGCCGTGGTGGTAGATTTGATAGTCTCAGGGTTGCATACAACAAACAAAACAAATATACAATAACGTAAAATAATATAAATAATTGCATAGAGATGTATAAATAAAATAACTAAATACCTAAGCGTGAATATTAATAATTATTATAAAGAACATTATTGAAATAATATACCGTGAAAATAAGACAGCTTTTATGCAAAGAGATGAATATTATCTATGTGTGTATCTGAAAAGATAAAATACAGTAATTACTACAGTGAACATGTATACCAGTTTGAAAATCTCTGATAGTGCATACTCCATTTATGCAAATTGTTTTATTAATTTTTTTTGTTTTAATTGTTATTCTTTAAATCTTGTAGTAAGAAATGTTAACAATAACTAATGGAATTTTTTTTTAGAAATTTTATTATTTTTTATCCAATAGAGGTATAAATAATTTTATCATTTTGTAATTTTTTACTGCTAACTATTAGAGATTGTTCAAACAGGCAGCGAATGTATGGTTTTTATAGAGTTTATCGAATTGCATTAAAGGAAAACATAAATTTGTTAACATTCTCATTTAAGAATGGTGATTGTAAATTCTTATTTAGTTTGCAAAAATTTGTATACGAATAGTATTGTAAAAATTGCGAATTCTAATTAAAACTAATTGATCTGCATACGTATGTTTTAGTTGAATAATAAATAGAAATTTTTGTTTAGTATATTTTTTTTAAATGCCTCAATGCAGTCCGAGTTTATATGTGTAAATACTCCGAATTTAAACGTACGCGCGTAATGTAAGTCAGTGATGCAAAACAAGATTTCCGTTGTAAAATTTTGTTTGCTTCACGTTGAATACACAACAGGCTCCAGTTTTGAGATTTTTAAAATCGTAAAATGGGCCGGTGTTTACATCACGGGACTCACATGTTAATTTAAGTAATTATAAAAGCAAAGAAATAAAAATCATTTGTTTCGTTTTTTGGGAAGTGCAAGATACAAATTATGTTTAATTTATCTAAAAGGTTTAAGGAAAAATGTAATTATTTTTTGTATTTTTTAGGGGAGAAATGTTAGAATTTTATTGATAAGTTTTTTTACGTCTCGAAACCCGTTGATGTAAACGAATGCCAAAGGATAGGAATTCATGTTCTTATCGTGAGTATAAATATGTATGTAGTTACTTCGTAATTATTTCCTAGCAGTCCTATGTATAATTTTTATATAAAAATAAAAAGTTTAT
>JAPYZA010009187.1:0-13083 GCA_030522685.1 Eupelmus azureus | reverse complement strand
CTAGTATTCAACCGTATTCATTGCCAAAGTCAAACACAAAGAAAAATATCAATAATAACAACCCTTACCACCCAACCCAACCTACTTCTCACACAAAATCGCACCCACGCAACAAGCAAAACCATAACCTTGACACTGGAATCTCACCACTCCAATCCACCCACCAACGCAGACGTCAGCACCACCCCATTAAATCCTCAACGAAAAGTAAACGTTTTCAATCGCAACTCACGCGCGGGAGGTTAAGGTACTCCCTCGCCCCCTCGTATCTCCAACCCACCTGACGGCAGCGCGCAGAATCCCAGCGCGCGCGAGAGCAGCGTTCCTTGCTCTTCGATTAATTCGTCACGTGGGTTCTTAATAAAGCCATGAGGGCGAAGAAAAGGGCGCCAGCCTTTCGGGACAAAAATAGCTGCTAAAGAGGGTGGACAGGCTGTTGGGTGGGCGCTCTCCCTCGACGAAAATAAAACGGCTTTGTGGCCTCGCACGGAAGACGCGCGTTTACACACGAAGCGTGCCGCGAGGATTGACCCAGTTTTGCTCCTTTTCTCGCGAGGCTCGCTCGTAATTTCAAAAATTGCGCTTTAAGCGCGAGCCACAATTGCGTCGACCCACTTGCCTGGCTTTCCTTGTTTTCCTTTATCGATTACCCGTATGCAAAAGCGCGCCGAGCCTGTTACGTCTGAACGTTCAAAAATATTTTCTCTCGCCAGGCTCTAAACGTTTAAACTCGAGATAGAAAAACAGCAAAGCTCTCGGTAAATATTAAACAATCATCGATCTCTCGCACTTGCGCAAGAAAATATAAAGACGCCTTGAATAATGAAACGCTCGGCGAGCTTCGCTACCCTTGAAAACTCACCCCCTTGGTGTGCGTGATCCTCGGTGTAAACAAAGGTCAAGCCGCCTCTATCCCCCGCCGAGAATATCCATCCATCGAGCTTCCCCTAACTGCACTCTATTCTCTCTAAAACCAGTATCGTCCGTCTCACTTCACCATACACAGATGTACACACACATGCACACGCGCGCGCGCCTTTATCAATCACGTGACGAACGCATCAACGCATCTCTCGGGCCCCCGTTCATTGAGGAAACGGCTCTCGAGCTGACTAAAGCTCAGGAACACTCCCCCCGCGGTTTCTCTTGACTGTGAGTGTACAGTGTGCGCAAAGAGGAGGCTAGGTCGAGGAGCGAGACGACGCAAGCGCGCCCGCCCGCACACGTACACGTATACGCATACTTTGAGCGACGAAGACCTAACCTAACGATTTGCTGAGCGGAGCGCGATATCGCTCGGTGTGTGTGTCTGTGTGGGTGTATACGTCGGCTTTCCGCGAAAAGTTACGTCAGGCGCAACAAGCGATGCTGCTGCTCTGCTGCTGGCTATTCGTCACGTGCGGATTTGTGTAAGGAGCATGGCAAAGCTTTGTGTTAGAAGGATAGTCGAGGGATTTTCGGGATTAAGGGGGGACGAGGCTTGGATAGTCGGGAGGAAGTTTCTCAGCCGGAATGAGGGACGATTTTTCTGTTGTAGTTAATTTTGACTTGGCGTGTGATCAAGTTGTATTGTATTTGACAGGTGAAGTCGGTGTTCTTTTTGTTTTATTTCGAATGAATGATGTATGGAAATGAGTTGAGTGATTTACAATTTTGCAAGTAGATAAAGCCGCGAACAGTAAGACATCGATCCTTAAACAAAAAACTAATGACAATTGTACGTTTATGTAATTGAACAAAGACTATGTACACAAAAGATCACAATAATCATCAGTTTTTTTCAATATGATCTATAAGAGAACAAAACAGAGACTAAGCAATATAAATTATACTAAAACATTTTCCAGAGATTTTAATTATAATAAACCAATTTAAACGCAGTAAGCCTTCTGCGCCATCATCACACGCGCCACTTCATCAACCATATCAATTACAAGCCCATAAGCCCCAACTCACGCATCCAAGCCGCTTCCACCAATTGAATTTGAATTTGCCGCGCCACGTGCAATGTGTACCCACCCCTCGTGGACAGGCAGAATCGCGTACATCACGACGCGCAGCCCGTCGACGCGAATCGATCTGTTTCATGAGAATGACGTCACAAGTCCCCCTTCCCGAGCTACAAACGAATGCAATGCACACGTGGGGACACGACGAAAGAAAGGGCAAAGCGAGCAAGTAAATGAGGTTCCTCTATGTCGCGAAAAATAAAACAGAAATTGATGCAAGCACAGTCGCGAATAACTCGTAGAAAATTCCTTTAATTTACTTTATTTATTTATTTCTTGCACTCTGCGGGTCGTTAAGTGATGGTGTTAAAACTCCCTGAATGAGTGATAAGAAAATTTTTTAGTTTTTGGGCTAGTGTGAGATCTGGTATGCAGATGGAAATTAATTAAAAGTCAATGAGTTTTGTTCTATTTTTATTGAATTTAAAAGTTTTTTTTAAATTAAAAAGGTAATTTTCAAATGTAAAAGACGCACTTTCGCTAATGAAGTTTTCTCTATTAACTTACAATAACTATGTTCTAAGACTAGTTTTATCGCATTACATATCACAATTTTATACATAAAGATTATTTAGAATTAAATACAAAACATTTTTTTAAGGTACTGTAAAATCTTCTTGCCATCGAGAAAACGGATACCAATTATTTTTATTTAATTTTTAATTTTCTAGAAATATTTTACCGCCGTTGTTGTCCGTGATTTAAATAATTTGACTATGAACAAAACATAAAAATTAAAAATTAAAGAAAAACGAAAGTTTCCCTTGCCTTTATTTAACAAAGACAAAACAAGTTAGCATAAACTGTGATAATCCTATGATTCATACTGAAACTACCTAACTCATACTTTGCAAAAACATCGAAAAGCAATAGAAATATTAAAATATCCAAACAATCAACGTAACACGTTTCTGTTTGTTCAAAGAGTTCGTTCAATCAGAAAAATTCAACACCCAATCAAGAATTATAATCTACTAATTAGGAACTTAATTTTACCCCCTATAAATCTCAAATGCAGATTCACCTTGATGGATCAAACAGTAATGCCCACGATACGTTTATGTGTTAAATGTCAAAGCATAGTCTAAATTCGAAAAATCTTCAAAATGTCTAGTTAAAAACAGTAATAATCGTTAAAAAGACTTACAAATTTGAAATTTTTACAAATACTCACTTTACAAATTTATAATTTTTTATATTTTTATGAAACAAAAACACACGCGCGCGCATATATACATATTTTTTCAGATATTGATTCTCAACGAATATTAACACAAAAATTTTCTCTAGTACGAAATTTTATCTACTTAAATTAGTCAAATACGAATTACACGCGTCTTTAGTTTTCGTGTTACTCCGAAATTCCAAAGAATCTCCACAATTACCACTGCCGTAGAAATCAAATGCCCGAATATTAAAAGTTGCATAAGGTCAAAAACCATGGCTCCCTCATGTCCAACTTCTTCATGCTTCCGTTTAAACAAGGGTCTATTCTTCAAACGCTGGATGACCCTGCCGTTAGCAGCATGTAGTATACCAGATGCATGGATCCTTTGAAAAGTTTCGTAGAATCTTCTGGCGTGAGGAAAAGCTACCTCTGCACGGTAGGTTATTCTTTCGCAGCTGAAGACGCAGTCATGGGCGATCTTCATGATGGGTGGATTGCTCTCATACTTAAGAATATAGTTGCTTGCATAAAATTCGCTTCCTGAACATATAGTATCTCGGCTTTTCGCCAGAATTTCGAGGCAGAAGGCTACGTCCGAGATATTCTTTGTCTTTTTCCCTACCGCCATTTTGGTCTCGTCGTCCTCATCATCGAACACTCTAATATAGTAGGTCTGAGGCATGTAGACACGAAAGGACGATTTCCTTATGTCTTCAAGACTTTTGAATAACACCTCGTCATCCAAGAATTGGACACCCAGAAATTTCGAGTAGAATTCGATTGAGTAAGCCATAGACAATAGGACAATAGCGAGAATAATCATTCGATCAGACAATTTTTGAGAAGTAATTTCTCTAAGTGGCAAACCAAAAAGTATCTGAAGAATGTCAAACATGCGCCATTGACGTTTCATAATTTTGATAAGACGCGTTGTGTAGATAATGCATAGGACAATAGCTGGTACTACAAAAATATAATTGTAAACTTCTTTAGAGATGTTGAACTTTTTCTGAGATACGACTGGAACTATAGCGATAAACTTTGTGCAACTGTACCCTAAGTCCATTTCAGCGTCAAGTTCAGAATACAATGAAACTAAAGGAAGCGCCATTATATTTGCCCGTCCAGACCGAATTTTGTCAGTTGACTCAAGTATGGCTTTATACAAAGATTCGTTGTTTTCCACTTCGATAAAGCCGATCGAATAATTAAAGTTTTTTATGGTTGTTTCCAAAAGAATGTATTCAAGGGCATCGGCATTCACAATTGTATTGTTTTGATTTTTGATTACTTCGATGAATGGGTAATGACTGTAAACTGGTATTGTAAAAACTTTCCCGTTTGCGTCAGTTAGTTTGTCCGGAAAAATCTGCAAGTTTAGATTTAGAGATTTCTTAGTAAAAACTTCGAAGAATGGATTGAAGTAATAAATATTTGGATAGTCATCCTTGTCTAAATTTATTTCTATTATTGTAAAATCTATAAGTTTCCTCATCCAGGTGTGATACAGAATCATTTTAAAAAAGTCGTTCGTAATTGACTTTTTAGTGCAATAGATGAACAAACATTTTGGTCGAGTGTTAAGAGGCAACATGTTTAAGTAAAAATCTATTAAATTATTTACATGCGCTGCTTGAGCGGAAGTGTAATCTTCATTTTTGTGATAAATTATTACGTACAGATTGATAAATTTTAACTTGTTAATTATTAGCAGATTTAAAGACAAGTTTTTATTTCTCGATTTAAGTTTTTCGAAATTTATAATAAATGCAGGAATTTTTCGAGTCAATATACGAATAATGTTATTGTGATAAAAGTACTGTTCTTTTTCAGTGTTATTAGTAAATATTACTAAATCGTAAGGCTTTGTATCTGCTATAATTTGTTTCATAAGCAAATTCAACCACACGTGTGCGTCAACTTGTGAGAAATGATTTTTAAAAACACACAAAATCGATATATAACAAAGTAATTGCATTATTTATAAAATATTATGAACTTTAATAGTATGAATTTTGGATTTTTGTTTCAAATCTAGTCTGACTAGACCTAAAAAATGTTTTAGCTACTAAGGGTTCTTTTTATGAAAAAGTTTTTAAAAATATATTTATACTTTAAAGTAAACTGTTCAATGTCCAGGGTCTTAAAACCAATTGAAAATTATTAGAAGTGTACTAAATTATTCATATTTGACAGACATTTTGAGACCGACTTTGCAATTTTGTACTAGTTTAGAGTTTTTGGTGAATTTTGAAGTTAAATTACTTTTTTAAACAAAAATCTATATTTTTTATACATAAAATGCTTAGCACGTAAAATTTGTTAAAATTTAAATATTCTTTAAGAATTTTTACACATTGATTGATAAGATAATTTTTTTTAAAGAACAATTCAAAGTGTATCGAGATCTTACATCATTAACTTCTAATAACGTCCCCGTCTTCCTCGAGTGAATCGCGTTGTTTATTTTACTTTCATTTCACTTTAATTTTAAATGATTTTTTCCAAAGCTGCATTGATTGGTACGATAAATCAAATTCAATGCAACGAGGCTTAGAGGTAGTACCGATAACAATTCTCGATTGACTTGCTAGAGAAGATGTCTCAAATTTAATGCACTACAATCGAGAAAATGGGTGTAGTTTCTGCGAACAACCTTAAATTCTATCTGGACATAATCATATTTCCCCTCAACAAAATCAAATTTTCCTTTACGAATTGGAACGAATATAATAGAATAAACCAAGCTTGTAATTACTCACAATTCAAATCATATAAAAGGAGTGAAAGATTCGACAATTATAGCAATGATTCCCTAAAAAAAATTATTAATTTTTTTTTTTTCAGAATTTTTGTTTGCTAACTTACACTTAAAATACGTACTTATTAAGGTTGACTAAGCAATAAGCGTACACATTTTTATGTATTTTATGATCTAATATACAGAATGGAATGCATAAATTTCTTTAAGAGTTCATAAATATCACAACCTTGACGACTTTTATTTTCATAACAAAAATTCATATTTGAATAATGCACGTTCTAGAGCTCGATAATGGTACTATCTAACAGTAGCTAAAAGCTTTCCAAACATAAAACAGCATATTGACATTTTTCCAAAATATTTAAATTGTCAACTTAATTTATTTACAACTAAATATTTCTTATACCTCTAGAAATAGTAATAACCATTTCTTTAAGACAATATTAAAATCCTTCATTTAGTTTTTCATTCAATTTTCTATTTTGAAAAAAAAAACTCATCTTTATGATTAAATTAAAACATGGATTCCCACAATTATCGATAATTCTAAGTTTTTAACATTATTTCAATTAAACATTTATAAATCCGATCGAATTAAAGTTAGTCCTCCCGTTAAAATCCTCTCCCATCACGTCGCTCAACCCAACAATTTCGAAAATCCACAAATCAGCAGCATCCCTTCGCATTAACAACAACACCACCGGCGACATAAACTCGTCAGCGGCTACATAATACTCTCAGCACGCGAGTCAACGACAATTTTCCTTTCCCTCCTCTGCCGAGCGTCAGCGTTCGCGGAAGCGGAAGCGAGACTCATCAGTGCATATCTAACGACATCAGGCTTCCAGCGACGAAGCGCACCGGGGATACCATGTGTGTATTCGTCGCGCGCGAGAGGGAAAACGCGCGTACGTCGACCGAAAGTCAAAACCGGCTTGATTTTATGGGACGCGCGCGGCACGTGCCGAGGGCTGTCTTTTGATTTCTAGGCGTGAAGTGCCAATGGAATTTGGAGGACGTGCGTTTGCCGGCGGTGGGGCGGAGGGGGTAAGGATTTATTTCGTTGCGCGCGCTTATTTGATTTTGTGGTGGATTGGATTTGCAGCTGGAGGATAAATCGGATTTATCGTACAAATTTATCAATTTTTTTTTGGTGGTTTTTAGAAAGTGCAGCATAGAATTTTATTAGGAACATCGTTTGCTGATATTGTTAATCGCAAGGGTATTATCATTTTATAAGTACATACTAAAAAGTATAATTGTGAAAAATATAATTATTTTGAAAAACATTCATAACCTCATTTATAAATTTTAATTAAACAGCAATTATATGAGTTAGATAACTCATTTCTACACCCGTTTCATATAACATGTTTCGAAAAAAACTGTTCTCTTATCTAAAATTAAAAATGATTTAAGATGCAACGGAAGCGTGTAATACTTTAATTGTAATTATAATTTACATTAAATACTTTTTTTCTTCTTATTTACTAGACTTTAACATCCAATTAAATTATAAAAGTAGGAAACACGAAATTCAAACGTATATGTAGATAACATCAAACACGCTTAAATAAATTAAATACACGGCGATAAAAACGCTCATTAACAGTGTATCAAGTGTAAGAGTTACATTGTATCACTTTAGCAGAATATCTTGCTTGCCTTTTTTATAACTACAAACAAAAAACTTCTTATATGAATAACCTTAAAATACATATACTCTTACGCTTATTAATATATTATTGTGCTACCATTGCAAGGAGGTCCAGAAAACTCAAAATATCCGACTATTACATCAACATTCACCGCACTATCAACCATCCCTCGCGAAACCGCAAGCCTCGAAATTCACCTCGGATAATCAGCGAGCGAGCGCAGCGCGGCCGGCGAGATTTTCCGCAAGCCCTGGCTCTCTGCCGCCGAGTTTGCGGCCGATAATATCACGCGCGCAGGACGAGGCCCGCCCGGCCTTCGATCCGGAAGCTCTCGTCGGGGGTGAGTTTTCCGGAGGGATGGGGTGTACGGGAGAGGGGAGGTGGGCGCACGCTGCGGGAGCTTGCAAGCTCCGAGCTTTCCCGAGCCGCTGTAAGATGGCGACGCGCAGCTGCTCTGGCAGGATGGTGTTTGTGGTAGTGGTCCGAAGTGTTGTAAGGTTGGAGTGTGGTTTGGATTTGGCTGATTGTGTTTGTGGTATGGAGGGTGATGAAGGGTGTGGGCGAGGAGGATGTTCTTTGAGGAGGTTGAGATGAGACTTGAGATAATATGTTAAGTGTACGCCGATTATAGTAGATTAGTACAGATAAACGTAGAATTTATTGGTTTGCACACACGCGTAAGTAGATACAGTCGTGCATGGCTGGACATCTACTTACTCAAAAATTTATTATTAATTTATTATATTACAGAATTTGCAGCACAGCTATTAAAAGATTTATGACTTCTTGCTCGGAGATATAAGTAAATTTTAATTTAGTTATTAATATTTTTGATGATTTTACCAAACATACCCAGGCAAATTCTGTTGATTTTAAATAAACGCCATTCAATAATTCACGATCGCCATGGTAAATTAAAAAGCTACCAATAATCTTTTATAAAATGCTCCACTCATTTCACTCCTCGAACTGAAAATCAACGTAAAAGCCGGCCGAATCCAAAGAACCGCGGCGAAATCGCCAGTCCACAAAGAGCTTCTATTTTAAGAGCCGCCGAAAACTCGAGCGCACTTCACTTTGAGCAGGTCTTTAATAGCGAAAATATTTACATTTCATTGCACGGATCGCTGGTGAACCTTGAATTTTTCCGAGAACAGCTCGCTCGGAACGTGGTTTTCCGGTTCGGTAACTCGCCGGCGGTCTCGCTTACGAGGACGGCTCGCGCGCCAGCTTGTTTCGAGGAAGAGAAGATACATGGTGTTAATTTCGGCGCTGGCACGCCGTGAGCGCGCGCGCACTACGGGCAAAAGGAAAAAGAGCGCGCGAGGCGCGACGTCGGCGCGCTTGAAAAACGATGGAAGATAAACCGGAAGCAATAGTAAAAAGGGAAGGAGAGAGAGCGGATGATGAAACGCGCTGGCGCAGATCTAAAAGCGGAAAAAAGATCAAAGGGTGACAGCGAATTTTCTCATTTGAAAGCCCGGGATACTTGCGCTGCTTTTTATGCTCTGTTGTAAGCGGACTCGGCTTTTGATTGGGGGAATAGAGGGGATTAATTATTGGGTAGAGTCGTGGAAAGTGTTTGGAGACATAACTTTGCTTTATGTACTTTGGAGGGTAGACTGGGAATGTTATAAGCTTCATTTTGCTACGTTTTATTTCTCTGTATGAGGTTTCTTTTAATTTTAACGTTTTGTTTTTATTTATGTATTTGATAATCATTTTTCAGAAGAAAAACACGTGGTTGGATTACCTTGACGAAAACTCTTACTTGTGTTAAAAAAGGACTAGCACCTATCATTAATTCATCGAGTAGCGCAAAAAACTGATTTACATTAGCTAGTTACTTTAGTTAAAATACGTTTTGTGGTATACTAAAAACAATAAACTATCTACGCAGATCATTTACCACAAATATTCCCTTTCGACTCCAAAACTCAACGCAACCTTTCCTCATCGATGAAAATCAATTTTCCCATTAAAACAAGAAATCATCCGCTCACAATGCCTCCACTCCCCACCAAAAAGCCAGCTTACCCATCATCCTCCCCGCTCAAGAAAAATCAGGCTCTCATCCGAAAAAAACCCCTCCGTATCAGCCAATTAATCAATCAATCACAACGGCATTCCTCGCCGCTTAAGCCGCTCGCTCGCACATATATAAGTACAAACCAGCGCGGCCCGCGTTCTGCAAAGTCATGCGTCAGCGGCGCGGCTCCGAGAATTTCTCGCGCCTCGCTCTTGCACTCACACACACACACACATAGCGCCAGAGAGCCAAGAAAATGTATACGCGAACTGCTCTCTCGGCTCTCGCTTACGGCCCCTGCTCTGTCTCTCTACCGCGCGCATCAACGTCGCACGCGCCATCTTGCACGTCTGCGTCCCGCTGCCCATGAAAGCAGGAGAACACGGCCAGCCAAGAGCTACTCTCCGCCTCGCGATACCAGCTTACACGCGCGCTCTCCTCGCTCTGCTCCCCCCCCTTCTGCAGCGATCGACTGCTCTAGCTCTCTATCTCCCTCGGTCGTCCCCTCCGCTCGTAGAGCAAGAGAGAGAGAGAGAGTGGGACACCGCCCATGAGGGGCGCCGCCGACCAAACAAGTGCTGCCGCTGGCTGGTGGCCCGCGGGGCCCGCCTGACCCGAGCCTTTACCATGTATGGAAGAAACGAGGAGAAGGCTCAGCTTTGAGCAGGCGAGCAGGAACGACGACGAGTGGCACAAGCCAGAGCTGTACGTGTTGCGCGCGCAAGAGAGACACCGACAAAGAAAGAGCGCCTTTTTCTAGCCGCTCGCTCTTTCTCTCTCTGTGTGCGAGCGTTGTATATCCCTTCCGTGGCTCTCTCTCTCTCTCGGCTCGATCGAAACTTCGAGCAAAGGGGCGACACGGCTGCGTGTGTCTCCGTGGCTGGGTGTATGCTCGCGAGGACGAGCTATTGAGTTCGAGCTGCTGCGGCTGAAAAATGAGAGGGAGAGAGAGGAGAGGGTTTTTGGATAGGGAGGTTGTGTAACGGTGCCGGCGGATGGACGGCCGGTATTGCCTTGCGTAATGATTCGATTTGTCGCCTAGTTGCGCTGCTTACTGCGCGCCGTTTATCGATTATTGGAAATTGATGCTGTTGGGAATTGGTTCTGCGACGGGTATTGTAGGCTGTTTTTTTCTCTTGTTTTTTCTTTTATGTATAAGAACGGTACTGGTAATTGAAGAAGCTGAACTTATCGGTGGTAATATATTAGATGATTTGATTTTAAGCTTGTTGAATGCTCACTGAGCTGATTTCTTGAGCGGTATTATAGTAGCGATGTTGCGAGGATAAGCTGGAAGATTTTGTTCCTGCCATATTTACGGCAGCTGAAGTAGAAATTGAGTTGTGAGACTTGTTCATGAGAAATTCACTTTGCAAAGAGAGATTTATTCCTGAGAAGAATATAAACTATTGAATGTAAAGCGCGGTATTGTTTTCAATAGTTTTATTGTTCTTTTGAAATTTCTTTGTTTTTCGTGGTAATTATTTATTCTCTGATGATTTTGAATTCATTTAATGAAATTATACCCTCTAGCATACACTTTTGAAGATGTATGTATTGAAATTAAGAAAAATCTACCTGATTAAATTTGAAAACAATTTTAAAGTAACGTGAAAATAACTACGTAATATGTGACAGAATAACATTCAACATAATAGAATATATATAGTATAGTAAAAAATTAGTTTACATGGTTATGCGATTGCAATTTCGTAACCGAGTTCTGTCTAGATAAAGCGTTTTCATTTTGTTGAAAGCTAGTATGATTTATTCTGTTGGATTATTCTAGAACTAAAACAACCTGCGAAATATTTACAAAGACAAGTACGAAAAATTGCAAGAAATTTTATTTCATTTTACAGTAGTGCGTAAAATACCTAATCCTTTTGAAAATTGCGTGTTTATGCAGTTTATGTATACATTTTTTAAGATACCTTTTGTGTAAAACACATTTACAAATGCATAACATCATACACTTTGTCTGTTGAAAGTAAAAAATAACTAAGAATCGTAAAAAAAACTACAGTTAAGCAGCAACAAGTTATGTAAGAAACATTTTCAATTAAGAAACTATATGAATATTTGCAAAAATTATTATATTTTAATTTCCAAAACCTTTTATAAGATAGTCAACTTCAACGAATAAAGAGCATCAAATATCATGCAGTTTGCGCCACGTCAGACTGTTAAGGCCATTGCTGCAGCTCGGCACTACCGCTGCATTTTTCTGAACTCCTTGTACCTTGGGGCAGAGCGGACGTACGAACCAAAGTGTTATTGCTGGTCGCCTCGTGTCGCAATCGATATTTGAGTACGGATTCTTTCTACTTTTTAGGCACTTTTTGTTTTCAGAATTTTACGCTCTAAAAACTGTGATAGTAAAAATGCTTATTGAACATTTCAATGGCCGTAAATCTTAAAATAAATCATTTTTATTAATCAATTTGTTTACAAAACGAGTTTACTCAACTTTTTTGGGGGAGGGGGCAGATTTTAGGGTATCTCTGCAATATACAATTCATATACTTAGTGTAAAGTTGATATTTCATAGAGGTTTCACTTAGGCTGTAAACGAATAAGTCCATTTTTTCCAACTTTACGAATGTGTTCACTACAATCTAAATAAATAAAATTTTGATTACTTCTCTTTATCTAGTTTTAAGTTGTTTACTCCCAGTCTTGGCTATTCGTTTCAATATAAAACTATAAATTTCACCATTATCAAGAATAATGGAAAGCGGGAAGATATAAGACGATAGATATACCAGAATCAAATAATAATGTGATCGAAATAAAGTATGCTTTCATAAATTACTAATATTTCTTAATAATAGTTGATTTTCAAGAAATTTATCTTATTAATTTAATGAAACTAGTAATGAAAATCGCAAAACAGGTCCATGCGATCCAGTTTCCCAACTTTTTGAACGAATCAAATGTTTGAAGAGATTGCGCCAAAAGAAAAAGATGTATCAAGATATAAAAATAAAAAATGTACTGTTAAACCTATCATCAAGTCTGTAGAATCTCTAAGTACAAAAGTTGTAATTAAAAAGCCAAAAAAAAAGAAATCTATCGAAAAAATAAGAGGAAAAGACGAGACAGGAACCGTTCAGTATCTAGCTGTGACAAAATTTATAAGAAAAAAGCTAAGAAGAAGAGCCTGTGTGATAGGTCATTTCTTCTCTATAGCATGAAACGCTTTTTTAATGGTCTTTTAACATTTAATGCATCAAGAAACAGACAGAAGTAATGGTAACCTTTACACTGGCATATTATTAGCCACTATTAGCCATTTTTGTCTAATAAGTATAACTGGTGAAATGAAGAAACGCTATAATATTTCGCTGAGAAACGTAAAACAGATCTCTGCTAATATTTAATAAAGAAAGTTTAGAAACAGTGTATCAGAATCTTTGATTTGTTTACATAACGAATCTCTATTTTTGATAAAA
>JAPYZA010009184.1:0-10733 GCA_030522685.1 Eupelmus azureus | reverse complement strand
GCCACAGCCGCACGGAGGTTCGCGCCAAGCGCGGAGATATTTCTGAAATGAAAAGTAGCCGTTCGTTAATCAGCGAGCGTAGCCGGCTGAACGATCCTGCTTTTGTGCAAACACCGTCGCCTTGAGAGATGATCTCTTTGTATTTCGCGCGAGCAAAGTTTTTCCTCCTTTTCTTTTTTCATATCATTTTGCTATCGGTTATTGCAGCGGGGAGAAGATTGCGGAGGATATTATTTTCATCGTGATCCTTTTAATAAGGAATTTTAATTTATTGTAGCTCAAGTTTATGCAAAAAGAATCTTTCGAGAATCATTTTTCGTTTAAAGCAAACTTTGCTTTTTCTATATACTTGTTTAAAATAAAGTACGCAATCACTGCATCAGAATGTCTAAGAAACTTGTTATCGTTCGCTTTAAACACCTTTTTTAATCCTCATAATCCACGTTTTCCATAAAATACCCTCCCACTTCCTTTCTCATGAAACCTCCAAATAAATCTCTAACGAAATTAAACAAACCCATGCTTAAAGTATTGTTGCTCTACACGCATTCTCCACTAATCCAATATATCGGCCTACCGCGAGGTCGCTCTCACAAGGAAAAAAAATGATAATCGCTCCTCGTAATCCCGCCTAACCGGCAGCGGCGCTTGATAAATCTTTTGACATATCCTGCACCGAGTGGAAGACGAAAAAGAGCCGCACGGAGCGAGTGGAGAGAGAGAGAGAGAGAGAGAGAGAAAGAGAGAGCCGACATCGGCTGCACGATAATTAGCCGCGCGCAGAGCCATAAGTACGCCGGGGCAAAGAAGAAGAGGAGAAACAAAATGGTCCACGGTAAATCACTTAATTGCACGTAACCTCTCGGGTATATCCACCGCTTGCTCCTCGTTCTTTCTCTCTTCTCTCTCTTTCGCCGTACGGATTTTTCCGAAGCCCAGCCTTGACTCCCATAACATATTCCCGGCCTTCACGGCGCGACCTTTGTAATCGCCCGATTAGATGGAACTCGCTGAGTGTCAACCGTGGAAACACTGGAATACACAACAGGTGCGTATTACGTCTATATACATATACATATACACAGAGAAACGCATCGCGCGCAAGGGAGATTTCGTTGCACAAGCCGCGCGCGCATCGCGCGTAGTGCGGGAAAAAAAAGTCCTTTGCATAATGAGCCATAATTATAGAGGCACCTGCCGCGCCCGGCGCGCCGATCTTAGATACGTTTGATTTTCTCTTTCGGTTTTTGAATTTTTCAGCTTCTTGTGTTCCCTTTATTTCTTTCCGCCCCGCCCCTTTTTCGTTCCCCCTCGCGCGCGCGCGGCGCAGTGTCAAGGTAAAGAAGCTAGGCCGCCTCGAGCGACTCGGAGTGCTGCTCGAATTGTGAGAAAAAACGATAGAGATTGAAATCGCGGCGTGAAGATTGCTGCTGCCTGTACTTTTTACCGCCACTCCGGATTCTATGAGGACGGGCCTTTAATGCGTCGTGAAATATGGGAGCTTTTTATTCTTCAAAGATTCGAAGAGATTATTTCGAATACATTATATTAGGACGCTGGAATTGAATAGCTGAATTTATAAAATGCTACCGTTTTTTTGAATTATATGTACATATTTTGCTTCTCAAGGATTCCGTTTGTTTTCGTTATACAAGTTAGACAATTTTCGAAAATTTAATCAATATATACATTTTAAATTTGCTTTGCAACACCTTTTTAAATAAATAACAATTAAAGTTTGTATAGCTAGTGCAGAGGAATGTATGACGTCACAAAAACCGAGACACGACAACACTTGTAACTTGAGCTAACGTAGCAGTACATCGATTTATATAAAATCGTAAAAGCTTTGAAAGCTTTTAGCTTTTAATTTTTATATATATATGATTTTTAATTACAAAAATGTGACCTAATTGTTTATAGAAAATTAAAAATTTTCTTTTTAATACAAATATCCTATTGTACTTTGATAGTTCATGACGCCAAAAATTGTGAAATTTTTAATACTCTTCATAAAGTTACTTTAAACGAAATAAAATTAAACGATAATTTTATGTAATTGTTCTCATAAAAAATTAAGCATCAGGATTATGACTCGAACAAAATAATTAAGAAATTTGACGCCCTAAAAACTTAAGCCAAAGTTTAAGCAGCTGCTCATAACTTTCTCTTCGCTAAAGTAATCGCAGCAAGCAAGTTGACGCGCCTAAAAACAGCAATAAAATAGCACACACCCTAGACTAAAAATTAAATGTACAAGTAAAAATTCGAAAAATAAAATAAATTTTCCAAACAAATAACATGAGCAGCAAAGGCTAGAGCAAACCCGTAAAAGCCGATTGAACGCCTCGGCAATCCGCGTCGAATCTACAAGCAGTGCGCGCAGCTGTTGATTAAGCAAACGAAAAAAAGCGCAAAGAGCTCTCGCAACTGCAGAGGCGATATGAAAAGGCTAGCGCGCGCGCTCGCATCATCCAGCGGAATCTACTCCCTCGCGCTAGCCAAGCCGCAGAGAAAGAGAAGATACACACAGACACTCGCGCTCGCATCCCCGGGGGAGATAAATGGATTCGTCGTGGCTTCGAGCTGAGGTGTAGCTTCGCGATACATATATGTATATAGCTGGAGTGGGTGCAACTAGCAGCGCTGTTGCTGCTGCGGATGACAGGTGCATTGCACGCGGCTGGCGTGGGAGAGAAAGACAGGTAGGCTGACCAGGCGAGCGCGCGCGAGGGAAGCGAAGAGCGTCGGAGATAAAAGACAACTAGGCCGAGGAGGAGAGAAAGAGGAGGCGGCTTTCGAGGCTGTATCGCCCGCCGCCCATCTACTCCCCCGCGTTCCTCGCTGTCTCTGCAGTGCGTGTCTGATGTAGTCTGCGAGCGAGAGAGCTCGGCTGGAGTGTACGTATACGTATATGTGTGGCTTCGCTGTGATCGGTTTTCAGTGTCGCTTAGGTCGAGATCGCTACGACTTTTTGCTTTTGATGAAAGCTACATTTTTCATTAGTGGCTGACTTAGCTGCTTTGCTGGATTATTAAAATGTTGTTTGAGCTGCAAGTAGTTTTTGGATCTACATTATTTCGGTTAGACATGACCAAAAATAATTTGAACAACTATCAGAAACTAATATCTCAAATCATAAATTCAAACCATAATTTGAAATTTGAATAGAAATTAAAAATAAAATCCAATCTAATAAAATATAGAATTAGAAGATAAAAATTTAATTACTTATACCTATAGTTATTCAAATATCGTTAGGTGTTTAATTTCTCTAAATAAATTCTAACTATTTGCCACAACTACTTAACAGTAAGATAACCCATCATACTTTTCTACATATAGGAATTTAAAAGAACAATTACAAAAAAATAACAGCTCATCGTAATCCGAAAATTAATTTCGAACCGTAAACTCGCCATTTATCATAAACATTTATCCAATATCAAAGAAAAAGAAACAGAAAAAAGCCTAACATAATCCAATGTCATACTTTCATCCTCGCATATACCCGCACCGACATCCCAACCGAAATAACGAGCCCGACGACAGCGGCGCACAGGCTTTAATAAACGTCTAATCCCATGCGGCATCGATCGGCCGAGTCAACAATTTTAATTGCCTCGAGCGCGCGCCGGAATTTCATTTGCGCAGCGCGGCGCGCGCGGCGAGCGCACCGCACGGCGGATTCAATTTGAGCATTCGTGTAATTCGCGATGCCGATCGCGCGATCATCATTAAAGCCCGCTCGCTCGCATCGACTTAGCTATCCATATGCACGCAGACATACGTCGTGGCAACAATTTCACCGAATTTTATATTCCCCCTTAAATCATTGATTAAGTGCTTTACGATGCTTTCTTTCCGCTTTCTACTTTCGGCGAGCCGAGCAGCTCGCGCCTCTGCGTACAAGTGCGCTAGTCAAGCGCGACATGCTTTATAGCTTCCTGAAGATACTAAGAAGCTGGATGCGCTTGCATGTGTGGATTGTGCGAGAACGCACACGTGCAGTCGTGAATGTGTTGGCTGTGCTAGAGGGAAGATACATTGCTGAATGAGATTCGTGAGTATTGGGAAGGGCCGAAGCTGGGTTGGGAGGGGAATAACATAGATTTATTTTTGTTTTTTTGGATTATTGGAAATCGCTCGAGTTTTTTGTTCTACGTTTCTAACTTTTTTTAAATAGTAGATTATTTATAAAATAAACCTAATCACGATTGAATTTTTTATAAGATTGCAATTTGATTAATTTATAATCTAATGCTTATATCTAAACTTTATTTATTTTAAATAACATTAGTCTATCATTTCCTCAAAAAAAGGCAGCCCATAATCACCGTAAAAAAAGCAATTACCGCGCACATCCATTTCAGCAGTCAGCCGCAGCACTCGAGCTTATCTGTACGACATCGATCCCCGCCAGCTTGCTCAGTGACACCTCGGTTGAACGACCCTCACGGCGACGTCGGCGGCGGCGGCGAGTGCATCGTGCGCTATTTAAACCGCCGCAAGGCTCTCTAGTCAATTTTGGGCGATAGACGTAATGGCCGGCTTGGTAAGAGTCGCGCTCGAAAATTAGACGCGCGCATAGGTATAATGACGGTGAGCCGGCCCGGAGGCGTGTCGGGGCTATAAAGAATAGGCGGCTATAAAACAACATTTTGTGGCACTGCGCGCGTTTTTTTCCCCGCGCGTGTATATATACTGCGAGAGCGCGCGCGCGTGGCCGCTCCTCTTTCTGTATTTATACTGCGCTAATTTGAGAGCGCGAGCTAGCGAGCGGCCGGCTGTAATGCGAGCCGAGGATGGAGCTTAGTTTTTTGGCGGCAGCTGATGGCTTCCGTCCTGATGGCAGCGAGCTGTAGCTCGCCACAGTCGTTGCTGCCGCGAGCGTATAATAGCTGCGATTTTCAGGCTTGGCCTCGGGCGATGAGGATATGCCGAGGTTTTTGAGATTTTTGATTGTTATTCTGGATTGCTGGTAGCTGGGTGAAATTAATTTTTTTACTGGGGTCAATCGGAGTTTCACAACAATTGTCAATTTTTCATAGATGTTTTGTAACAGATTGGGATATGTAAACTGCAATTATAATGAAAGAAATGTTAATTTTCAACTAGGTTTGTAATAACTTGAAGCAATTGTTTCACCAAATGAAAGTACAGCAATCCTCTATTCCTGTAATAATCGCGGCGAAACGAAGCTCTGATCATAGGTTCGAACAAACGATCCCATTATGCAAAGCCATCCTCTATCAGGCAAAGCGCATCTCCGAGAGCAAAACGCCGAATTCGCCGGCAGTCTGGCAACAAAATCGCTATCTCATAATTGCCCCAGCTTATCAGCGACTCGTAAACAGGCGCTACTTACAAGGGAAAAATATAGCATATCGGCGGGCATCTGGCCGAAAAGCCCGATGCGCCCTGGCACCGTTGCCCAAAATCGGCGTTTATCACATTCATGGGCCAAAGGATCTAAATCGAACATCCGAAAACTCGATCGCGCAGCGGCGGCGCATCGCCAGAGAAAGCAGCCCTATAATGGCGAGGCCGCTATCTGTTGGAAGCTTGGCTAATAGAATGTCGATGAGAGGCATTTTCAATTAGTATGTTTGAATACGTAAGTTTGATCGATCCCGCGCACTTAGACACGGAGATCCGCACATGCGGCCTGGCGTGCGGAACGGCCAAATACCATACACGGGCCAGCCCTGTCCGTTTAATCAGCGCGCGAACCGCACGTCGAACCGTGAATATCGGCTCCTCCTATCTCCCCCCCGCTCGGCCAGATAAAAATCTCTCACGGCAATTTCGGCGTCGCGCACATGTCACGCCACTCTCTCTCCCTCTCCGTCCGTGTCTATGTGTGCGCGGCGGCTCTCCCCTTCGCGTGGAGCCCGGCAAATTAAGCTCCGAGGGCGAATTACACGCGAGCTGAGGGCAGAGCTCGTGTAGATGTACGCAAACGCACACAGACAGCCGAGACAATCGCGAGCAGACCGGAGACATGCTACGAGTATAAGCGCACACTTGCTTGGGATCTCGATGATAAATAAAGGAGCTCTAGCTGCGCCTACAGCCCCCTGTGTAATTGAGCGGCTATCGCGGCCCCGGACGATTTTTTTTCTGCTCCATTTTGCGTGTAGCTGCGCCGAGCCGCTGGTTCGTGATTTTTCTTGAGCTTTCGTGGCTAATTTATCGCTGGCTGATATGATAAATGCGGCCTTCCTTTCAACCCTCGAAGCACTTGACTTTTCGCTGGAAATATCGATGTTTTTTGTGTTTCTCAAATAAATCTGTAAATTATGTAACAATAGGTATGTATAGAAAAATTATTTGATTATCGTAACTATGTAATTCAATTCCAAAATAGATTTCAATAAAACAATGTATAGAGGAAAGTGGGGAAATTCGGGTATCGGGGTCAAAGTGCTAACTTGTAGTGTTAGATGTAGAGATGCCTTTACCAAGCTTAAATATGTTAAATAATCCTTGCATAAACGATCATTTGAAACCACAAAAACGTTGCAAGTTTTCGGCATTTTTTCAGCTTAAAATCTGATCACTTTTAATAATTCCATATAGGTATTTCATAATTAGTTACCCGCACAACCGGTAGGTGGCGTATTCCTATTGTTAATAGCGTTTAGGCAAGAACCCATAGGTCGCTGATCTTCTGGGGCATTTCGCCTAGAAAGGTAGCCCTTTCAGGGCCTGTGCTCTCTGAGTCGACACTCCACCTCCACGGGGTCCCACGTCGACAACGTCATTCTGGGCTCTCCAGAAGAACCAGAAGTCGGGGTTTGCGGAATGCGGATAAGTGAGTGTTTCCCTACAACATCGGAGAGGGCGCTCTACCTGGACAACAACATCAGCCCAAGGCTTTAGCATGCAGGCGGGCCCTAGATAAGCGGTCCGCAATAATATCGAACTGATGAAATACATATACAGAAGTTCGAAAATAATTTCATTCGATATTTACCTTTTTCTGGAGACTAATTACGAAAATACCCAATTTTTCCGACTACTGCAAATAAGCCAACGAAAAAACTCTAGTGTCAGCAAAAAGTAAACAACTCAAAATTTCAGCAACAGTGTATAACACTACCGTTTACCCTTTGAAAAATCTACTTTCGCAATAACCGATATAACCCTTCGGAAATTCCCCTACATTGCAACCCAATCGGCAGTCACGCGCGCCCGCGTATTTACAAAACACAGATTCATTGACCGCTCGTTTCATGAGAAGCATCCCCAGGCGCATCGCGTATATACAATGCGCACATGTCGCTCGCTTCGAGTCGAGTGTCACGCGATCCTATACATACCTCTCGACTGGTGATCGGTCAAAAATCTTCGGCGACGAATTGAATGTAAGTAGAGACCGCAGGGCTTTTCCGCTCTCCTGTCCTCCGGAATGACACCGCAAACGCGCCATCTGTCTTTCGAGCCGATTGTGTATGTATACGCAGGACGCGACAAGTTCCTCTTACCCTCTCCCAGCCAATCGCCGATAATTTCGGTTTTTGCCGAACCAATACATATACACACACCGGCGAAATCCGGCTCTGTTCTTCCGCTTCGCGACGGGCCCGCTTTATAGGGCCGTCGTCCTAAAGAAGTTCCCAGGATCATTACGGGCACGAGCAAAAGGAACGGAGACGTATCGGCAGCAGCAGCGGATAATGGCCGGCTTCTCGCTCTCTTTTTATTTGCCTGCTCTTTTTTTTGGCCAAGCTCACTCGCTCTTTTCTAAAGGGCCTTGTGTGTGAGATTCGGAAGATTCCGATCTCTGGGGCCTTATTGTCTTTTTGGCTGCTGTTGGCTTTGAAGAAGGAAGGCATTTTGTCAGGGCGGCGAGCTGTCACGAACTTGACTTTGAGCCGCGCGAGCCCAAGGAGAGTACGTGGCTGCTGGCTTTGACGATTTGATCGCACGCTTCAGACTTATCCGGCTTGATTTTATATTGGAGCCTCGCGGGAATTGGATGATTGCTGGCATTATAATCGACGATGTAACGAAGCCTAAAATAAAATGATATCGATGAGTTTTTTCGAGAAAAACCCGGGCGCTCTGGACGTCATAAACGGGGGCCCCGAGAAAACGCGGCGCAATTACTATTTCGCTCGTAAAAGCGTTTAGATCGGCGAGCCGAGCCTCTAAAAGCCTCCATTAATTACCATTAAACACGAGAACAAGAGCGCAATCATATCAGAGAGAGAGAGCGCGAGCAGGCGGCCAATTAAGTCGAATAATGCCCTCGACAAGCGAAAAATCTCACCGCGTCCACCGAACGCGCTCTGGCTCTTCTCCTTAGCCGCAGAGCGCGCAGAGGAAAAAAAGAAGCAGTCCACCTCGCCCCCGATGTATATCCAGGCCTTCGTGCGCCGGGCGCGCAACAAATTGAGGTCTCTTAATCGCCCTAATGCATCAAGCTCGGCTTTGACAGTAAAATTGCGGCGTGTATACGCTAGCTCTCCTTCTCTCCTCTATACATACCCGCACCCTCTTTGCGACGAAGGCCGATCCTTATCTCCATCGCGCTCGCGCGTCAAGCGCACGAACCTAGCCGCGTTGATGTGCTGCGCGTGCATATACATACGCTGCTGCTCATCGTCCTGCGGATTTATCCTGCCACTTTACTGTCAAAGCGCGCTTCGGTCCATTGTGAGAGAGGCGCGCATTCTTTGCTGGCAGTTGACTTTAACGACGAGTCGCTATAAATATTTGCACTCCCGACGAGAGAGAGAGACTACTTTTCGCTTTGCTCGCGAGACTGAGGCCAGAAGCGTGCGCTTGCGTTTGCTGGCCTTTTTTTGCCTTAGAGAGCGAAGGCTAGGAACAATTTACGGAAGCGCAAGGGAGCGAGCTTCTCCGGGCGTAAGTAGCTAAGCGCGCCGAGAAAATGTAAACACGCGCGGACGCGGGCTCCGCTCCGTTTAAAATACTGACTTGGCTCTGTGCGAGTGGTTATTTAAAATGTATGTGTGCAAGTATACTAATAAGTTTGTATTGGTTACTTTGTCTTTATAAGTTATTAGAAGTAAAATATTAGTTGGTGATTTTCTTGAATTTTAGAATGAAAACAATGAAGCTTTGAGCAAGAGTATTTAAGAGTCAATATGTATCTTCTGTAGCTACATACCGGCGTCAGTGTGATTTACATCCGGTATACTAAGGAATTTCATTGTTATAACGTGCTTATTTATTTAATTCAAAATTGTTGTTTTTATACTTTGTGAAATTACAAATAAAAAAGTAGATTAAAAATAAGATGAAACTTTACTGTGCAGTGTCCATAATATTACACTTTATTATTTCAGTCCCATCATTAACTACATGCAAATATTTTGACTTGAAATCCGGCTTTCTTCTTCTTCCATCCGAGAATGCTTCTTCGAGGTATACGTTTGAAGCTCAATCGTCCAACGTAAAAGGATCAGAGCGATTTTGCATACAATTTAAATAATGATACAAAATATTCACACCTCATGCGCATACCACCAAAGTACTTATATATATCACACAAACAAAAGAGCCTCTAAAAAGTTTCTCAGGAAGCTCCGGCACGAAGGCTTTTAAAATTACCACTATTTCTTCTCACTTCAATCGCGCATCCCGGCAAATAATATCAGCAGTCCGCCCGTAATTTCCACTAGCAGAAATTCTCTCATCTAGCTCTTCACGCAACGGCTCGCCTCGTTTCGCTTTCGTTTCGAAAAACTCGCCTCGGCTTTTTTTCTCGCTGTCTTCTCACCGCAGCGTGCGACCCGAGAACTATATCCCTCTTCGGCAGCTGCCGGATTATCAGGCGGCAGAAACAAAAAAACCCGGATATATATATATATATATATAAATGAAAAGACAACGAGCCTTGGGAGGTCGTAAAAAGGTAAAAACGTCCGGGGAATGTCACTGGCCGAGGATATAGGGAAAGCTCGGGTAGCTGTATACCTATATAAGTAATTCCTCGGCCAATTACATAATTGGCCCGTCGTCTTCGTCGTCTGAGGCTGCAGCGCAGCAGCGCCGAGAGCACGACGAGTTGTTACGATATTTACTACTATATAATGGCCGGGGCGCAGCAGCAGCCCGGAGCTCTTCTCTTCAAAAGAGAGAAGAAAGCGAGCGTTGAGCCGGAGCCACTGAGAAAGTACGACGCCTCCGTTGCAGTCGTTTTCTTCGCGCGCGCACCAGCGAGTCTGCTGCTTTTTTCCCTAGCGCGAGCCAAAGTATTTTTCTGCCGAAGAGACTCTGCGCGCGAAGAGGATAACAGTGTCGGAGACGTCCTTGTCCCTTGGCTTCCTTTTATTATTCTGCTTCTCGCGCCTTTTCGATGATTTCTTTTTTATTTTTTCGACGGATTAAGAAGAAATTCGTAGAGAAGGTTTGTTTCACTAATATTTCTGATACTCCTCAGCTAGACTTTTTGCCGCGAAGCTTAGAGTCGTTCCCCCAGCTGCAGAACGCCTCCGACTTTTCCTCTCCGTTTCACTCTCGCTTTTTCGCGTGTATGCCTCAGCCCGGATTTTTACGCTCGCGCGCACGTGCCATTGGTTCTTGCAGGCTGCAGCGCTCTGCATAAACGAGCCGCAACTATGCGCGCAGCCGAGCTCGCTCGAAAAGAGCCTGCATGCGCGCGTGTAATGCTTTGCTCCAGAGCTCGCGCCAGCGCGCTATCGTTTCTTACTCCAAGATGCGCGCTTGCCCTCGCCGGAGCTGCAGCCGCGGCCAAA